>JANQDE010000020.1:769753-904121 GCA_037157785.1 Cephalotes varians
GAGAGAGAGAGAGAGAGAGAGAGAGAGAGAGAGAGAGAGAGAGAGAGAGAGAGAGAGACGTGTGTATATACGCGCAGCCGATGCACATGCAGCCGCTCGCTCGTGCACCACCATCTCGTGCACAACGCTATGCATCTATCTTTGAACTATGCACGCCAAGAGACTTGCTCGTAGCGAGTCTCCTTTTAATTCTTCTTTCTTCTCCCTTCTCTTCTCAGTGTTTCCCCTCGTCTCCTTCGACTCGTCGACGCTGTCGCAATGCACAAAGCGGCGACGATGCGCCAAGTGCGCGTCGAGTGTATCGTCGCGGAATGTAGGGTTCTTCAGGATTTACCAAGCGATTCTCGATGGAAACTCTTGGTCAAATGTAGGCTTATTTAGTGTTAATTATGATGACTTCGATGACAATATTTCTAGACTCGTGTCTTCCGGATTCGTTACAATTTTCTTAATTTTTACAATTTGTATCTTCTTAGTATATTGGACACTTTCTATATTATATATATGTTTGACATTGCTCTGTGTGTGTAAGACAGAATTTTAATTAGGATTTAATCATTCCGCATAATATATTTTACAAGGAATTGATTTAGGATCACGCATGTTGTTTAAGATATTTTATGTTAGTGATTTTCGTGTTAAACTAGAACATCGATATCGATAAAAATATAGAGAGATTCAAGCGGAAGAACGTAGGAAATTTTATTTCGCAGCGCGTCGATAACATCTTGGAAAGTGAAACTAGGATACTGAGACACTATGGTCCAGCGAAAAGAACGGAGTTCTATTTCAATTTTACACATTGGAATTAAATTTCGTAATAACTTAAATTATTCATTTTGTTAATATAAAATCATCATAATTTAATTACGTTTGATGATTCAAATGCATAAAATAACAAAATTTTTTTACTATATATTAACAATAATATATATAATATATTAGTAAGAGAAAATTTTATATCAAAAAAAGATTCATTGTATTTTCGAAAATAAATTGTGCCTTAATTACATTGATAATAATAGAATAAAATTTACAAGATTAATTTGTCTACGTGACTATGTCTGACTACTTGGCTCGAGAGTCAGTTTTTTAATTGGTCGATAGTGCTCGAAACGGAGCGAGAATCGTGCCCAGATGACCTCAGAGTTGCAGAGCTTCGGGGCTGCAGGTACGCAACTGCGGCCTGTCCCATATTCTCATGGAGAGCTCGGACGCTCGATAACCGAGATATCGAGACGTGACGTAGGTGTGAGAGGCGAGTGAACCCACAACTGCTCAGTTTCTGTGTGCGTGCGTACATGCACATGCATTATATACACTTTACTTAATGAAACAATTGGACTGACCCGGACTACTGCTCTGGCGTTGTCGACACTCGTTTCGCAAAAGAAAAATGCGATATAGAAGCTGCGACCGGATCATTGATGAGGATCGTCGCATTCCTTCTCGAGAGAGTCACAAGAATAAAGAATTAATACATTTTTTTTAAATATTAATTTAAAACTAAGTATTTGGCACTAAAGCAATGCATCACACATATTTATGCTTTTGTGTGTGTGTGTGTGTGTGTGTGTGTGTGTGTGTGTGTGTGATCTTAAATTTTTTAAGTATAACTTGTTTAGATGTTATTATTATAAAAAAATATAAAAATGTTTGATGTATTATGTTCGATTTACGTCTCATTATTCCAAAATGATTTAATGGAATGAAAAGCTTCAATTTAGGAGATTGTTTGTGGAAAACTTATGCTTAAATCGACATATTATTTATGTCGATATAGGTGCATCTTCAGGCATTCTCTAAGCATTGCACGTTTGCCTTACTGGTACTCAGTAGTTTTATTTTATGAAATTATTGTCGCGATAGGCACTAGTCCAGGTCAGACCAATTCGCTTCATTAAGCGAAGCGTGTACAATGCATCACACGTACGTGTCACTTGGTTACGAGGTGATACAGCTTGCCCCGCGTTTACACCTACGCGTGGTTTATGACGAGCATGTGGAGCAGGTCGCAGCTGTGTACCTGCTGCGCCGCAAGTGCTCGGCACTTGCAATGTGCGCGATAGATTATTATTTAATTTGTCGTACTTTGACTGGCGAAGGAACGAGGAGCGTTTATTATGAGACACTAATATTCCTAATTAATGTGTAATCATACTATTTTACACACATACATTCTAAATTTGAAAACGAAATGTAATTCATAAATGTAATATATTAAGCTATAAAAAGTGATTCTTATAAATTTAATTATTGATCAATTAATATAATATACTAAATTGTTACATGTTACGTATTAGTTATGTTATGTATTAGTATAATCTAATTAAAATTAAAATAATAAAATAATAATAATATTGAAAAAAATTCTTTTTTAGAATATATTATATATTTTTAGATGATTTATTATATTAGTATAAATAATATTTACAAATTTATTAGTTTATATATTAATATTAAATCTAATTATGAAATAATATTACAGTAATTCTTTTTGGCATATTTAGTATAAAAATATATTTTATCTTCTAATTTCGAGAGGCACTTATTAAAAATATTCTGCATTTTTAACTAGAACTACAGATTTAAAAAACGGAATTACGCACAACATGTGGGAGTTACTTTTTGTATGTACACAGATAAATCGAATACACACGGATAAAATAAACGTAAATTTATTTTAGACTCACACATCCGTTATATTATACATTATTAATATATTATTAATTTTAAGCGTATATTATACTTTCAGAAACAATTTTTTAAGGCCCGAAGCAATTATTTACGGGATATAACGCTGTTTACATTTTCGACGCATTTTCTCCATCGGATTCTTGCGTGCGAGATTGTACACGAGCCACATGAATTTTTTTTTTAATCAAACGCGAAGACACGCAAACTGCGTGTCATTCGATCGATGCAGCACCTACGCGATCATGCCGACACTGGGCAAAATGGGCGAACCGATCCGGTTGCGGCTCCCGCGTACCTGCTGCACCGCGTTGCAGCAGCCGAGGTCATCCGGGCAGCGCCTCGATCTTTTATCCTCGTTCCTCGATCGTCCCGCATAACCGTGTCGGCTTTTTCACTTTCTTTCACTCTCCTCGTCGCTGTCGTCGGCTGATCGCCAGCTTCCGCGCCTCGTTCTTTCCGTCTCTGTCGGAAGTTCAGTTAACTCTTGCGCGGCGGAATCTTAAAGTTGCTATTGCATTTATTATTCGTCGATGTTTGATAAGATGTCACTTATCACAATCATTTTTTTTTCTTAAATTCTTGTTGTCTTTACACATTTGTACAAATAGTTATTCGTATGCACTCGATTTATAATATATTCTACTTAAATATAGCTTTAAGTGAATTTTATATTGAAAAACTACTTGTCCTCTTATGATTATCTTTATTTGTTTTAAGCTTGTTCTAATTTTAGTCGTTCAAATTTGTATCGTTTTATATCAGTTTTTCATATATTATCATATAATTATGTATAGGTGTTTTGTGAATAATGCATAGGTAAAGATTTTAATTATATCTTGCATTTGATATTTAGAATACTTTTCTTAACTCGGTGAGAGTTGTGCAATTTACATAATAGTATTAAGCGAAGAAGCAACGATAAAGGGTTACGCCCGCGAGACAACTCCAAAAAGGGCTTCTCCAGTCTCGAGACCTATGCCTTCCAGGAATATTCCTTCGGATCCATTACGACCTCTCTCGAACGATTCATTTCGAGTGCCCCTTTAACGACGTAACGAAGAATCCGTCGCGCGAATGTCGTTTCCGCGAATTCATTAAGGTTGACGCGCGGTGTAAACTCGTACGGAGTGCAGTCGCATAGTTACTGAACGCTTGAAATAAACGCATGGTGCGTGAGCTCGAGGCGAGCGATTTACACGTGTGCACGCACGTGAGTGCACGCATGCGATGTATTGAGACGACAAGAACGAGTAGACCTCGGATTGCGAGCCGGTCAATCGTTCCCCAGTCGCTTTGAAGACATCGCATTAAAAGACGAAGGAATTGAAATTTTCCTTGTAACATTATGTAATATTATGTAACATTATGTGGCTAAAAATTTAATGTTTAATTATTTAGATATATAAAACTGTTAACTTTGTTATATTAAATTTTTTTAAGGAAAATTTTTCCAGGAGTTTCGATAAAATTAGAAATTATCTAGAAACATATCAATTAGGTCAACAATTCGCTGTTTATTGTCAATCTTCTTTTATTCTCGAAAATCAAGAAGCTCATCAGAAAGTAATGTCCTTCGAGATCTTGCGAGGTTCGCGGTAATTTTGATTATGAAAAAAATTTATAAGATTGACAACGTGGAGCACGGCCTGAATCGAATTCGCACGGACACACCTGCACGTCGTGTCCATCTGTCTCGCATAATCCACTCGCTTATAATGCGTTGGCTTATGAGAATGAGCGTATATTTCTTGCTCGCTCTCTTGCAGTATTCAGAACCAGTCCAAAGAGAGAGACAATGCACTCACTTTAACTGCGTTTATGCGCGTCTTTCAATGCCGGAGGATGTCGGTCGAACATGGAACAAAGTAAGGAGAGTTGATAAGTTAAAGATACTCTTCAACTTATTTCTTTCAACTTATTTTTCTTTACTAATATAAATCTTTACATGTGTATTATAAGATTCTCTGTATTCTGCATTTAACTAGAATTAAAAATAAGATCTTTAATTAAAAGCTTATTGTATCAAAAATATGATATAATGAGTATATAATGAGTATAAAGCAATAAGTAGGGACTATTTAAAAAATTACATATTTCACCTATTCAAATAGGTTGATGCCTTGCAATTACAATGAAACTTGAGTCGACTTAATATTTCATTTTATTTTTCATTACTCATAATTTTTTCATTTGTACATGTTCTACATTTGACAATCGCTTAAAGCATAGAGATAATCTTTGTCGCAGAACACTCGAAATTTAAAAATGTATTTTTTCATTTTTAACATAATCCAAAAATTCTTTTTATTGTTATGTGTTATTAATAATAAGACAAATTAATTGAATTACTAAATTAAATTGAAGTTAAAAATATCTTCCTGCTCAAATAATAGAATAATTTCGTGATGATTGCAGAATTTAATAAATTAAATCGAATTGAGTGAATTGGTGAGTTTCTGATGTAAAGTCCGATGTATCCTACGGTCAGATCGACTTGCCGTGTACAGAAAGACATGCGGATTATTATTGCCGAGAGAGCGATGAAACCGCAGGAAACTGCCATGAATCAACCGAGACCTTGATGCCTTCGCAAATTATTCTCGAGGATCTCGCTTGTGCCGATGCAACCCTAGAATGTGGGATGCAGTATATGCATATGAGTCGCCACGGCGCAGTGGCAGCGGTATCAGTTTAGTGCGCCGTAAGCCAGTGTATTACACCACGCAGGTTCCCTTAAAATTAACTTGTAATGACTCCGTAAGACTCACCGCTGTAAATTAGCGAGCATCACGGGAAAGCAGCAAACCGACCGGAATCGTCGAAACGGCCTCGGCAATTCTAGTGATGCAATCGAGACTTCTGAGCGGCTTAGAAAATAAGCGAAAAAGTAACGTTTATGTGCCGGTCGACGAGTACAAATCCGAATTAGTTCATGCATCTGAAAAATTGTTTAACCTTCATGATAATGATTAACGCATTTATCTTGTCTTTACTTATTTATTCAAGACGTATTTTGTAATCAATGATAAAAAACTTGCTGATCGGGACTTGGATTCTTGAGTACAATGATGCGCGACGAATCGAAGAGGCGCAATCCATCATCGATGAGAAAGTAGCAAAAAAGAGAAAATAGCTCGCAAGAAAACGACTATGTCTTAAGCCTTGAGGAAAAAGATGACGGCCAGAGTAGGTTTGACCGTGAAGGGAATCGTCTAGGCTCCGTGTTAGTCATCTCGCGTACCCACCTAGTGGGGTATGTAAAGTCCGTGGACTCGGTCTCAAATCAGGAGTGGATAACCAGCCCGGCCGCATCTAATTCTCGCGACTTGTCACAAAAAGCGCACATTGTTGCGCGTCTTACAATAGCTCCAACACACACGCACGCACTCGGATAGCTCACAAATACCCACGTTAGTCCAATCGCCACAAACTAGTACACGTTACGGCGCGCGCATTGCATAGGCGATGTAATAATAGATTGTATTCACGACCCCGGTGTATGCTGCGGTGGTGCACGGCCCCCACCGCAAATTACGGACAATCATCCCCGCCGTGCGCGCTATCCGTATCATCCTTTTTTTCGGCAAATAACACGCTGCTCGCATCTACAGGGCGTCCATAGAAAGACATGGAGCTGGGAATCTTGGATCTGTTGCTGTAGTGGAAATAAGACTCAAAGAATTACTGTAATATGATCTTTTTGTGATTGGCGATTTTAATTTAGAATCGAGAATCATCGTGATATTCGTTTTTTGTGAAGTTCGCTTTTTCAGTATTATAGTAATTCTTGCTCGAATTGAGAATAATACCTTTAATGGGACTTATTATTTTAAATTGTATAATTTATTTATTCTTGTACAAGTTTCTTTTTAGGAGCACTTATGTTAATTTCGAATTAAATTTACAAATGATTTAGCTGGTAAGGTTAAAAATAATAAATTAAAATTTTATATTGTTTATTTATACTATACGTCTAAAAATGTTTATTGTAAAGTCAGAAAAAGTTTATTTATATTTAAACGTAAATGAAAAATAATTTTAAACATTATGTAACATAAATTATCGATTTCATAATTTTTTAAATATTGTTTCAAAGAAATTCACAAAACTTGAATCGTCCATTCTAATCTGGCCACCCTGTAAAAGCTCTTCATCGTAACTAGCGTGAAGGCACGAAGTAGATATCGGAAAGAGCATTCTTTACTACGCGGTGCAGTCCGCAGCTCGTGGAAGCACAGACACCTACGACCTGACCACACGCAATCCTCCCGTCTGTTCTTATCCTCCCTTACCCCGCCCTATCCTTTTATATTGCAATTGATTTACAAACTCATTTAAACTTACGTACGCGGTCGAATTGAGCATATGGCCGACGGGCGAGCGCAGGATGTTTTTGTGCTACGATCACGAATTAAGTGAGAAATTATTGAGAGACTTGATGCATCAGCAAGAAGGAGAGAAAGAGAATCGTGCTTGAGTGAAGTCTGAGAAAATCACTCGGATATCAGTAATAGTAGGCAACTGATACTTTTATATAATAAGCTTATATATAAAGAATTGACTTTCTGTATGTGTGAAAATTCTATTTGTTCATATCTTAGGATGACACATATATATGTAATTTTTATATTAACATTACATCTGAATTTTGAAGAAGAACTTAAAAGATAACTTATTATAATGATCTTAAGGCGTATGCAATTACAATTATACATTTCAATAATAATAATAATAATAATACAATATATGATTAACTTACACACAAAGACTTTATAAGATTAATACAATCAGATTAATCGCTAAGTTTTTATTGTATCGAACTTCAAATAAGAATGTAATTTTGCATAGATATTTGCATGGAACGAAGAAGACTCGATTCGTGAAGACTTCCGAGCGCGGATAAGATTGCATTGTTTAACAAAGTAGGTCGAGCGCGTTGTCCTGCTTTCGCGATACATTTTCCACCGACAGCTTTTGGGATGGAGGAGTATTTCATATTCTCTCTTTCAATCCTGTTCTTTCTTTTTGTGCTCACCCGGGATCGTTATTGCGAGCTTGCGCATTATGTTTCGTGTCATTGCTTCGCCGCCAGCCAACTTTTGCGCCAACTTCCTCCGCGAGCGTTTGTTTCAACCCTCAATAGTCCTTTCAGGCTTCATGAAACTTCTCCAGTTTCCCGTGCCTCATTCACATATGTTTCTATATAGATTTATACATCTTCCATTGTTAATTGGATGAAAGAGTGGCCTAAATGTTCTATATATTTTCGAGTATTGAATTATTTAAATATCGCGTTTGGCTATGTTAAATGCCTAACATTATTATCATGTTTCAAAGAATGATAGAGGTTATTATTATTTATAATGCAATTTTCATTATATTTAATATATTGATATATTGTTTTTACAATAACTTACAAATTATAATCCTTTAATTATTTATAATAAATACCTAACAAAAATAAAAATTTTTTATTATTATTTATTTATACATAAAAATAACGATGTGCAATAATAACGTGAAATGATTTAATCATATAGAATGAGAAGTATCGTTCTCTGTCGATGCCGAAAATCATAATGCAGCGCATAAGAATACGGTAACTTTGTCGAATAAATATATCGTGAAAATGGCAAAGTTCGCATTTTTTAACACGAAATGGAAGAGAAATATGAAAAACTCTTCTTCGCAAAATATTCAGTAACATAACGTGCAGCTGCAAGGGATAGCGCGATGCACTGACAGCGCCCCGAATACATTTGTCGTTCTCGTTTCTCGCAGTTTTATCATTTCGTGAGAGAGCAACGAACGACTCGACGCATTGCTATTGTGGTCCGTTCGCACGTTCATTCTTTATGCAACTGAGAATGATGCGTATCGCTTGCGTAAAAATATTTCTCTTCATGTGTGTCATTTCTAATGTAATTTCGTTTATGAAAGTATCATTTTATGCTAATACTTTATGTAAATAATAACAACAACTGCCGTGTATTTTATCCGGCGCCTTTACGTACGCATTCACATAATAATCGATGCGTAAGCTCGACTGTGCAGTGTAATTTATTATGAAAGGCAATATAAACGGAGAATTGCGCGAAGGTAATATAAACGGAGAATTGTAATCTATAGGAATTTGCAAGAATCGTAAGGGGTTAATCCGCGACAGGAATATTGCGATATTGTTATATACTCTATAGACTTCTCACAATCGAATATCCTGCTCTTCTAAATTCGAAGGAATCTAAAAATCCATGAGATTACGCGACAGAGATGTTGAATTGTTAATATTCTCCGCGTTATATGCGACTCCCGGGAAGCGGACAGACGATATTCACGGTGCAGCAAGAGCGATGCAGAGGGAGGGAAATGCGTTCCCTTTCTTTCGCGTCGCTTTCTACAATAGACTGGGGATCGAGATTCTCCGCGCGAAGCGGGAATTACTTTCGCTACTTTCAGTTCTCCCAACAATGCTGTGATTTAATAGAGACCGTGGGCACGCTCGCGTGAGCGCGCTACTTTCATCTTCCTTCGCTCGCGCGATTACGAGTTTTCTTGCCGTTCGTTTCTGTAACAACGCGCGCCTCGCGCATTCGTTTTGACAAAATCGATTGAACGTTTAATATCCCGTAAAATTGTTAACCCGGTTTTTTCGGGTATAAATGTCTATTTCGTTATCTATCTACTACAACTTTGTCGCAAAAAAGATAGGTATTGCAAAATTCTCTTTAGCACAAATAACATCAACGATATACGTTTTTTTGGATACGTATTAAGATACGTGTGTAGTACAATAATATTTAATACTTTTCTATATATTAAACAGTACGACCACATATGTAGCCGACGATTTTCCGAAATTTGCGCGGAATACATAAAAAAATCATATTCGATTTCTTGTTTTCGGAACATCCGACTACGACGTCGAGACTTTAGGTATTCACTTTTCATATTTTTGCGGCAGGGAGTCTATCCAAAATCAAATATTGTGTCCATCGGAGCGGTGTACAATCCGCAGACTGCAATTTCGCGAAGGGCGGTTATCGCATGCCGTGACGGTGATTCAGGTTGCGACATTTCTCGCGTGGATGACGTTTCGCTGGACACGGCGCGAATGTTGCCATCGACGTCTGTTTCGAAATTGCGCGATCGCGATCTCAAAAGAAAAGATAAAAAAAAAGAAAAAAATTGGAAAGAAGGAAGAAACGAAGCGTGCAGCAATGCCAGCGTGCGATTTAATTCGAATTTTAGGTCCATGCCATACTATGCATCAAGCGTACATGCAATAATTTATTCACTTGATGCGAATGCAACTACGGGATGAACTTAGTTTTATTAATGCTAGATTGTCTTTAATTTTTTTAAATTTAATTAGATAATTCCTGAATGAAAAACGAAAAGCTTTTCGAAATTAAGTAACAAGATTCAATTATTTATTTAAATTTCATTTGATTTTATTCTAGGAGTTAAATTCATAAATTTCAATTGAAAAAATGTGTGTGTGTGTGTGTGTGTGTGTGTGTGTGTAACTTTATATGCTGATTATTTAAGACTAAATAAATGATAACATTTTTTTTAATTTGTCAACGAATCTGTTATTAAAATTTAAAGAAAATTAATAGAACTCTATGTCCACGAATTTTTTGCGACTGAATCTGTATAGCATGCGATTCGATCTGATCTGAACAATCTGATCTAAACGTGTTGAATTGAATATAAACAATCTGATAAAATGCGACGCGAATCAAACGCGCAGGAGGAAATCGAACGGAATCGAATGTATTTGATTCCCGTTGCTCTCTCGATATTTTTAAATGCATCCAGGTGCTTTGCTTTGGATCGTCAACCATCGAGCCTCTTGTGAGCCATGTAATTTCATCATTCTGAAACAATAATTTATCATTCGTATATTTCATTACAGCAATATGTAACGAAATTACCGAGATATTGTTGGATTTATGGCAAAAAGATGTGGACATTTTCTAAATGTTACTATGGCGATGAACTGGGTTCTATGGAAATACTCCGTGCGATAACAGTATTTGCAATGCGAAAAGCGCACGTGCGATATGGTAGATAAACAATAATTTATCCTTATCTGCTATGTTGTGTATTTTTAACTTACGCTTTTAACCTGGAATTTTTAACTTGGAATTATCTCGTAGCAGAATTATGATGCAGAAATGCATAATTTTTAGAAAAATCTTTATATAGTTGATAATTAAAAAAATTCTTATATTCAACATTGATTATAGTTAACGCTGACCGTAAAATATTATAATTTAGAAATGGGCTTTGCTATATGTATTTGATACTATTTCATCGCCGAGATTTCATCAAGAGAAAACGAGATTAAGCGCCTCTTTTTGCGCATTGTGATAGCTTGTAACAATGTTGTTGAGACACTCAGTCTAGGGAACCGTATAAATTTTTTTGAAAATACGCGACACCATTGCAGGATGAGTGCACCGAGTGAACTTGACAGATGGTTCTCTGTTTTTTATCACGAACATGCACGTAACGTAGGGGCCTGTTTATACACAAGTTTATCAGTTTAATGCGCCGCTGCAACGCGTTTACACATAACCCATTTGAGATCGTCGCCCGCATAATTCTTTTTCCTCTACCTCCGCCTAATGGTGAAATGCAAGATGCAGCGGATGACGCAACAGCCAAATATATTACAGTTATTAACAAAAAATGTGTGTATGAGTGAGATACTTTTTCTGGAGATTAAAATTTCAATAAAATAAAAATATTAACTAAAAAAATTTATGTATATACGGGAAGAGAGAGTGTAAAATATAGAGTTGAAGAAAAATATTTATTAGAAATCTGCAAACCACGTTTATTTATCAAACTGTTTATTACCGATTGGGAAGAATCACAGAAATAATGAGCGGTAAAAATTATCGAAATATTCGTTGCGTAATCTGTAAATCTTTCTGAAATCGTCAGTTTGCAAGAGATCGACTGTTACTCACGCATTGTAAGCAATAAATTAGCAACTTAATTTAACACAGACTGGTCTCGCCTCCCGTTTCGAATTAAATGGTTTAATAAATTTGATCATTCGATACGCTGACATTACCGTGTACGATCCATTTGACCGCACAGGCGCGAGTTAAAGGCGCGATTAACAAATTACGAAACGCACATAAGAGCATAAAAACGTTTCGGTGGTTTCTTTCAGTAAACGGTTACAGCCACAACGTTGCGGCTGGGAGAACGCTGTCACGTAATTGCGTGTTGACGCTTTAAATAGCGATTTATGTCTTCGCCAGAGTGTCGAATTTATCTTTAAGATTATTAGTAGCGATTACGTTTCCAATGAAAGTGTGCATCAGTTTTTTAAAATTGAGTTGTATACCTAAGATAAAAATCGTAGACTTTATCGATTCACTTAAATATTGATCCACTCGCTCAGAGAGAGAAAAAATAAGAGAGAGAGAGAGAGAGAGAGAGAGAGAGAGAGAGAGAGAGAGAGAGAGAGAGAGATTTCTGATAAGTCTTTGTTTTTTAGCGTCTTATAACCATATATTTCAAATTTGATATTACTTTAACAGTAAAAATTAAGTAATGAAATTAATAATTATTAATCAAAAGTTTATGATTAATCCATTAATTCATTATTTAAGAAGAACATGATGATTTTATACTTAAATGAATTAAGGTGAATTAATTAATCTAAACAAATCAAAGATATCGTAACTTATCCTTTAAACATTGAAGTGAATTTGTATATTTTTAGTCGATTCAAAAATTAACATACATTGATCCATACTTCAAAATCTATGACTAGACGCAGACGTCAATGATTCTGGGCCACTCGGCTATCTTTGACGAGCGGCCTCTTTTGAATCGCTCTGTATGACAACGTGCTACAACACGCTGGCATTGAGGTGTAGCCTAAGCAGAATAGGCTAACTAACCAACTAACCACGAGACCACGTCAGTAGGACAGTGAAAGGCGACCTAGACCAAGTCTCTTTCCAGCCGCCGCATGGCGCGGCGTTGGAACTTAACAGAGGAAGAAAGAGAGAAAGAGAGAGAATGAAAGAGAATGAGAGAGAAAGAGAGACAATGAAAAAGCGCACGTGTCCCACGCGTGTATGTTTACCAACACGCGCTGCCACGTGCAGCGCGTGTGCGGCACGTGTCGGTGTGCATACGCATACTGACCGGTGCGGCAGGGAAAAATGGAATTGCAGCGGCGCGGGAGTTGTCGCTCGAGTCTCGCTCTTGCGCAGACATTTTAATGTCTTGCCGGATGCTGTCGGAAGTGCAGTTAAAGCGTCGTTAAGCGTAAATTATTCCACGAGCATTCCACGACACGCGGGGGAGACTTTACAATTAGCAGCGTAGTTTACCACACAGCCTCGTTGGACCTTGTCGCTCTTCGCGCGGATTTAATCGAATCAGCCGAATCTCGCGCGACCCAACACCTTAGAAATGCCTGGCGTGTTTTGCCTTTTCAGATCTCCAAGACTGACGATTGTAACCAGCGATACTTCATTATCGTCTTTCGCAGACTTTATCCTATGGTGTATGCAAGTGCGTACACACATACGTGGGAACGGTTACGAGATACTTGAGTCTCCATTCAAACCTACGGGTAACATACCAGAGACAATTTATTACCGGAAATTTTTCCCAGTAGTTGCGTAGAACCGCACCTGGTTCCACGCCACTCGAAGGAATCGTAGACAAAGTCACGTTTTCATACGGAGGTCGCCCGCCGGTGTGAATGACTGACGCCGACGTTCTGGAGGACACACCATGTAGCGTGTAGTTATTTGAAAGTATAAAGAACGCTATGTTTGCCGGAATTCTATCATATTTCCGCCGCTGCGTAGTAGTCCATAATGTTATGCGTAATAAATTAAAATATGATGATTTAAGAAAGAGGAAATTAAAAACAAAAATATAGTTTTATTATTCTAAATGTATAGTATATTTTTTTCTATCAGGCAAATTATGATTTATTACAATTAATTTTGATGTCATGAGATGTGTGAATCCGTAAACAAGTAGAAAAAAATGTTTGTTAATTCATGGAATTTTTTAGTATAGGAATAAAAAAAATCGAATAAAATTCAGCGACTTCCAGACAGACCGCAACCATTTTTTTTTAAAGAAACAATATATCACTATTTCTTTTTTTGTACATTTGTTTTTTTTTTTTTTAATTAAAATGTACAGGATAATTTTAAGCGACTGGAATTGCTAATACGTTCGACTCTGCCAGATTCCTACGACTGATTCATTCGTGAGATATTTGCGGGTCGGAGCTGGTTCTACAGAAGATTTTCACTCTGGTTGCGGATGGGCGGGAAAGGGGTAGGGGCGGACGACTTGTCCGAAAAGGATTTACGATCGACAAAAACGCGCTCTCGCAGAATTTCGCCATCGCAGCCGGCCGGCCAACCGTTCGAGGCGATGAGAGAGTTGGCCGGCGCTTCGGTCCTTTCGATTTCGTTGCGGGATTGTAACTTCAACACTCGATTCTTGTCGCGAGAAAAGTACGACATGAAGATAAAAATAACAATTTTCGACGACCTCCTTGGCTGCCGAACGAAGAAAGTCTGTTGACGTTTGGAGAGAGAAATCAATGCAATAGTTGCCGTATAATCTTAATTAAGATATGTGTAATTATATGTTAATTATTAACACACATTATTAATATATTTTATTAATACATATTAATTATTAAGTAACATAAATTTTTAACATTAAATTTGTGAGATGTTGAATTAAAGCAAAGATTATTATAAAAGATTATTATAAAACTTACAATTTTTGCAACTGCGAATTGCAAATATAGAAAAAAGAACTATTGCAAATGCATAATTTATTTAATTCAATGATATAAAACGAGATTTTGCTGATTTCTTTTAATACTACAAAATTATCTGATATATACTGATAGTGAGAAATGATGGAGTCTGAGATCAAGTCTGCGTCTGTTTTCAAGAGGGCTGCGAACTACATCCTAATTTTCATGCGTGCATGCTGATGAATGGCGAATGTTATAGGGTCAATGGCGCGTAGAAACGGCATCGTAGTACCGTAAACAGATTAGTATTCTTAGACAGGATTTTAGGGGTCAGCCATCATACGTCGTTAAGCCATTAACGATGATATAAAATCTACTCGCTAACGCGCGCGATGATGTTCCGCAATTTCCGCGCTGTTTATTCAGCATCCCTGGTAGATCGTACGGCGAGTGTCTGCCCTAGCGTATTCTGCGACTGAAAATAGTAATATCTATTAATTCCGCGAACGTTTCATCTTTCTGATTTGTTAGTTTTTCGTTATTAATAAAATTAACAGCTTAAAATCAAAACAACGATATGCTTTGATGGTAGATACAGACATTTTGATTAATCATAAAACTGTTTCTTCTTTTGAAATAATATGATTAAATCAATTATTTTAAAGTATCAAAATTCCTTTAGTATTAAAATAATAAAATGTTTTTAACAGAATTATATCTCTATTAATATTTTAATTAATCTTTAATATTTATTGAGACAATATGTTGATATAATAGTAGATACAGACATATTATGGAAGGTTCAACATATAAAATTATTATTTTTATTTAAAATTGGAATTACTATTTCTACTTAAAATTATTTTTTTTATATTATTTCTTTGAAATGTAAAACTGTTTTATATTTGAAAACATCTTCAAAACTACGTTTATGCTCTTTGTATTTTTGTAAACTGCGTGCTTAAAATTTTTACATAACTTTATTTAATGTTTATTTTAAAGTAAGACTACTAATATAAAAGTAAGAATATTAATTATTAATACTCTTGTATTGATTTACGATTGAGTTTGCGTCGCGAGTATTTTCGAGCGCGTAAGTTGACGTGTAACTGCGAAGAAATCTCGAAGCGAAAGTGAGAACGTGTCTTCGCCGTCACACACATTCAGTAGCGTTCTAGTGCACAAACTCCTACTCGTGCTGTCAGTGAAAATCACCGGTGCGATAGCCCGTGGAATGGAACGCAAGGGAAATGAGGAAAATCGGGCACCGATGAAAGTGAGAGGACGCCGGCTACAGGGTGTCTCAGGCGGCTTATTCCGCAGTCGACCGCGAGAGAAAGGAGTTCACCTCTAATGGAGTGGCTGGTCCAGTCGGTCCGCGCGATCGATGGAAAACGAAAAAGGCGCAGTGGCGGAGGTTGATCGTTAGCAGGGCTCGAAGTTTCGAAATATTTTCATTGTCCAAGTTTCAAAATACTGCGAAAGATGCAAATCCGTAACAGTGCACAACCGTAATAGTGCAAATCGATTTTTTTGAAGAACGAAAAGGTATAGTGAAAAAGTTATGATCAATTAGATATATTGGAAATTTTTATTGTTTGAGCCTTAAAATAAAAATTTGTAAAAAAACTGTAATATTACATTAAAAAAATCAACATATCAAGAAACAAAAAGTGCATTAAAATATAAGTTTTTATATCTATACAAGTGAATAACTAACTTCTTCAAGACTTTTGAAACAGCTTCTTAGTGAAATTCTCGAAACAAATACATTACTTTTATTGTACATCCATGTAATTTTATTTGTCATATTATCATAGAAAATGAATTTCTCGCATTCTCCAGGATTATTTTCTCACTACGCTCATGACCTAGACATTAGACCTACTTGCGGATTCTCGAAGATAGAATTGATATGCGCGTTCTACACCGCATGATGACGAACGGAGAGCAACTTTCACGTTTGCTCTCACGCATGATTTTTTCCTTTCTTTTTTTTATTTTTCTTTAACATGCACTATGCTTTATTTATTATGCTTTGTTGGACGCGCGCGACCACCTGAAGATTTCGTAAGGCGATTGTTCGAATGCGTTACATCACGGCGAACTAATTCTATATAATACAATCCGGACCTCGCGGTGCAAAGTTTAGTATCGTAAAATTTCACATTTTATATGCCGTAAGTTGTTGCAAATGATGTTACTTACATTGTGTCCGAACATCCGCTTTTCGTTTAACTCTCTCATGTTTATTATTTATTATTTATTTGTTTACAAATAAATACGAAGAAAAAAGAGGCAACTGGTTCTCATAAATTTTTCTGCCAGAGATTAAACTGCAGGACACGAATCCTAAAATTTGTGTTTGCGCTCGTGAAAAAAAACTTTCAAAGAAGACACGTTGGCCGATTTGCATGATTATAATTATAAATAATGCAGCATAAGTTTGAAATTTGAATATGCGCGAATTTCTTAGAATGTCAAAAATTTTTTAACGCTTTTGCCAATTTATGTGATATCGCTGCCATTAAATATATTAAGATAATTAAGATCAAGTTTAAAAGTTTGAAAGAAGTTGAAATGTGACTAATTATATACACACACACACACATATATATATATATATATATATATAAACATTATCTAATAATTTTTTTTTCTAGTTACAGATTGATTATTCGAACGTGAGCTTTTTGAGCGGCCAAAAGATTTTTCCAACGAAGAAGAATCCCGGTTAAAGTTCACGAGGGTGCTAAGGATAGAAAGAAGAAACAACCACTTTATCGCACATACACAGAAGTGAGGGGGAATAATGGCGGGCGAGGACACGCAGATCTTATCGAACGGCAACGTGGAAGCGCTCACAATCATACCGCCGAAGATGACGAATGGAAACGGGTTGATCTGCGGCGACAAGCAGCACAACAATAACGGCTCAATACCGAATGGGAAGTTACATGGTGGGATCGGTGGTACGGAGAACGGCAATCTAATCGTGCCGGATGAAAGGTCGAGTAGCCTTCATACGGAGTTCGACGACGCCGACGTGTCCTGCGGTTGGGGTCCATGCAGACCCCATTGGCTACAGTATTTCGCCACGAAGCAAGCCTTCCTAGTGACCTTCTGTCTCACATGGGTTAGTATACAAAGAAATTTTATAATTTTTTAAACAAGTAAATTTATTATAGAGAATGATGTATAATAGACAACTAGGAATAAAAGTAAAAGAATAAAAAATAAAATAAGAAGTAAAGAAGTTTAAAAAAGAGGCAGTGACTACATCAATTTTGAAAAGTAATACTAAAAAATTAATTATATTTATTTTTCTCTGAAAGACAAAGAATAGATTTTCTCTGATTCTCTTGAGCGATTTTATTTAAGATTTACAGCAACGAGTGGTGAATTGGCGTAAAATCGCCTTTATTTTTTTGCAGGTGCTTCAAGGTATGTACTACACGTACTTCGTCTCCGTCATCACGACAATAGAGAAGCTCTTCCAAATTCAGTCGAAGACGACAGGCATTATCATGTCGGCCACGGAGATCGGTCAGATCGGGTCATCTCTGTTACTGACTTACTATGGCGGCCAAGGTCACCGGCCCAAGTGGATAGCCTGGGGCATGATCCTCTTCGCCGTGAGCTCGTTCACCTGCTCGATACCCCACTTTATCTTCGGCGAACAGCTGATTCTTCAGAACGAGATGCTGGTTAGCGGCGTTGGGCCTGGCGCTGAAAACCGCGGGCCCAACAGCACAGATCCGATACCGGCGAATCTCTGCAAGTTCCAGGAAAGGAACAGCACGTTAGACGGGTGAGTGCCACTGTCATAATTCTCTTTCGAGTTATCTTCTTCCACTTCTGAATTCTTAATGAGTGAGACGCCTTCCAACATTCATCATAATGAAGAGATCTTCATTTACCCTCGTGATTAAGTAATAGCTAACTCGACAGTCATGAATCATCAAAAACACAGGGAATTAGAATTTATTAATACAGCAAATGCGAGTGCGAAGTAAAATCAAATTATTCAGAATTATTACATTACAAAATTGTTACATTAGTAGATTAATTAATTAGTTAATTTAATAAAATTATCAATTCAATTAGTATTAATAAAATACTGTATTAATCTATTGATTATTTTAATCCGTTTTAACAGCAGTTAGTGATGATTCGTATTTTTTAAATTTACTTCTCGCTTAACAAACTCAAATAACTTATTCGTTTACTTATGGAAATCATTGCAGAAACGTTTATGGTACAGTTGAGGGAAATTTACGATCATTACATTATTACAATGTCTCACAGAGAAACAAGGCGGCATGCAAACGATCAGCTGTGTTGTCGTTTCGGGCGAGGTACAATAATCGTTTGCCGTGATAAATACACAATGTAAGAAGAAATACCGCCAAAGTAATGGGTATGCAGTTTTGCCTCAAACTCGTATTATACAAGAACCGGTTTGTCGCATTTCTGCGGGACGAGTTGCATCGGCGCGATTCATAATCCGAAGGCAACTAATGAAAAACGAATTGCACGTTTAACATTACCATAAAGACTCTTTAGACAGTTGAACGTTTTCGGATAGAAGGAGTCTCTCTCGTTGGAAATAGTTTCGGAAATAGAAAATAGAAAATAGAACGCGTTATAAAAGGAGGAATACTACAAGACTCTCTGAAAAAGTGATAAATGTCTCTGTATATATTTATATATACATTTAGTATGTGTACTACTTTTAAATATATGGCTTGAAGAGAGATTCAGTTGGAAAAATTCTAAATTAATCAAAAGATGAATTATTTTCAAATGGTTTTGAAAATAATTTTTTGATGAAAGAATAAAAGCGTACAAATTACGCGCGTATTAATTTCATGTCACATACGCTATACTGACGTAGTGCGTCGAGAGATCAATTTTCACACGAGAAAAAGAAAACGATAACATGTTTGGTCAACGAGCGAGAAAGTTTGACCGATAACATCGTTCTCTGACGGTAGTAATTATAACAACAGGCTCCATTCTTCAGGGGTCTACGCGTCTACGTGCCGTAATTTCGCTAATTGCTGTTACATAATGAAAGCATCCATCGACCGAGCACAATGAGATTCCACGACAGACGGAATGCTCGAAACTGATCCACGCAATTTAACGTGGTAATAAAATGGCACTGTCGATTACGTTTTTCTTGGTATCGCGCGCACGTGCAGTTGTGCTTATCACTTATCATTATGAAAAAAATGATCATATATCGTTTTTAAGTAGGCGTTAACTTCCTGATGTATTTCCGGAAATAGTTGATATATGATAGATAATTTTATCATAAAATATGAGTTATCCGCAACAAATTTGAATAGTGATAATTGTGATGTATAAGATAATTTAAAAAATTCAACGTTTTCGGAGTGAATAATGAAATCATAAAAATCATTTTTAATTTATTGCTTCTATTTATATCTGTACCGACCGACAGAATTTTATTGTCAATGTCAGATCTTATAAACGCCAGCTCTCGTAATTTAAATCTTTTTATATTTTATTCTATAATCAATTTTAATTTTTCAAACTAGTTTATATACATATATATATATATATATATTCATATCATTCTAATGTTCATTTAAATAACGCGGTATACGTGTACTCTACGAGAGGATTAAGCCATTTTGAGGATTAAGTAACTCATGTTAATGACTGACATGTATATCAAATATATCGAAGTAGATGTGATAATTATGATTAATTTTATTATATTTTTTTTCGTCTAAAAGGTGGAACATATCGACGATTGCACCCCAAACCGATTCGGCGGAATACTGTAAAGGTGATTTTCTTACGGAGCAGAGAATACAAAGCAAGATAACCACGGTGGTGCTTGCAATATTTTTTGTATCGTTACTCGGTGTGGGAATGGGTCAAACGGCGGTATACACGCTTGGTATACCCTATATCGATGACAACGTAGCCAGCAGAGAAAGTCCCTTGTATTTTGGTAAGTTCTCTCACCGCGATTTGCAAGTTAGTATTTTTATTCTGTTCTTTTTTTGTATATCTTTCGTTGTAACATATTTATATATTGTAATTCTTTAGTTATTTAATTATTTACCTCTACTATTTTTTTGAATATTTATATTTATTAAGTTCTAATTCTTAGAAGCAACAATTTTTTAATATATAAATAACATTGTTGCTATGTCCAATTTTCAATATATTATTATTACTTTTATAATGCAAATTAAAAAATTCATTTTTCTTTTCTATATATGACTCACTATCCGAAACTTGATTATAGATTTAAAACTTGAAAATTCATTTGATTATGTGCAACAGCGATTACTATCGGAGTACGGATTCTCGGTCCAGCGTTAGGCTTCATCCTTGGTTCCTTGTGCACGATGGTCTACGCAGATCTGTCGAGAAATCCGCAAATTACGCCATCGGATCCAAGATGGGTTGGTGCTTGGTGGCTTGGTAAGTTTGAATAAATGATGTTACCGAAATTGAAAATAATGATTCAGTTTTAAGAAGTAAGAATAACATAGAAGAAATATTTCGCTTATAAAGGATTTAAAGGACTTTATTTTGAGTTTTATAATATCGAATATGATAAACTTAACTAGGAATTCTTCATAAAGCATTTAACCTTTGATTTAATATAAAGATACAAAAAGACTTAATTCGCTAAAAGTCGTTTGACCTTTATCATTCAAATTGCGTAGTTAGTATTACTGATAAATCTATCTGCATTTGTCGCGAGACTATATTATTAGTCGGATTTCAACTGGTTTCTCACGCTTGTTTTCGAAAGATACATCTGGGGATATAAAAATAATTCTTTGGGTATGACTATTGATGGCATAAGCCAAAACTAATGGTTCGCTCTAAGTTTGCGTTAAGCATTTTCAAGCAATATCATATTATTTCATATTCTTTATTTAGTTAAAAGTGCTAAGCTATGTATAAATTTTATAAAAATATATATTTTAAAATATATTTATTATTATGTTTAATTTATATATGTATATATAATATGATATGTTCATATATGTTATTATAATATATATAATAATTGTACAATAGTAGAGCATGCCAATTATCTGGACAACAATTATCAGAATTTAAACAATCATAAAGATGTTCATGTCTAATTTTAATAAAGATAATATAATTCTATTTATTAATAAATTTCTATTTATTTTTACTTATTAATATTTAGACCATTGGATTTATTCCTAAATGTTTTAGATTAGATGATACATAAATAAAGTTAAGAGGTTCGAGTTTTATAAAAATATTTGCAAAAACATACAGATCTTAACGTAGAAATTTAGAAATTCTCAATAAATATCTATATACATTGTTTGTTTGTCTATTACATGACACAGCGCGAAATAAACACAAAACGATCCTCGCAGCACAGATAATAACAAATCGGATACTAAAGGACACTAACTGCAGTAACCAAACGTAGCAGTGACAGTACAAAGATCTAAATGAGTGCAATCAAATTAGTAACCGGCATAAAAGAAGCATGGATTGTTGCAATGTATCATAGACTGTTGCAATGTATCATAAATCGGAGTATGAAATTGCTCGTGATATGCAGTTATCAATAACAAAAGTTAAAATTGTACTTCGCAAGTACAAATCAAGACAAGAAGTAAATAGTGTTATACGAATGACTAAATCTGTTAAGATTTATGCGATGAAATTTAAATCATTTTTGGAACGTGCATTTAAGATATTATACAATACAAAATTACGTATTAAGTTAGTCGAAGTTACGGATATTAATTTCACACAAAATTTGTAAGTTAAAATACATTTAATTATATGTAATAATTATATTATCTGTACAATTGTCTGTACAATCTGTACAAAAACTTATTATACTTTATATAAGTTGATGTAACGTGTGTGTGCGTGTGTGTGTGTGTAAAACATCTACACTATGCTTATTGAAAATTTTGTGCAAATAATTGATAGTATACGGCAGTTTTATTTGTCCGGATAATTGATATATTTTATTACACCTATAGTTATACCTGTCTTAACTTTATTTTTATTAAATTATAAAGAACTTCTTTTTTCTGATTTTTTTATATGATGTTTCAGGGTTAGTATTGATATCAGCAATGCTGATGATCGTGAGCATAGGTATGTTCGCCTTTCCGACTCGTCTGCCGACAAGCCGTACGCCTCCTCGACGAGCGGATTCTCAAAAACCTAGTTTAAGAGGTAAGTCTTGATTTATTCTTCGGGAATGCCTCCTTGGGAATGATCTCTTTCGTCAGGCTAGTCGTCGTTTCGACCGCACGGCGGATTTTGCGCCAACTTAATCTGTTCTTATGGCTCGTCGTAAGCTGCTTTGCGGCAGTTCCCGCCTCTCTTTCTCTCATTATCTCTTTCCCTCTTTCTGTCTCATGATTTCCCGTGCGAACAATCTCGAGAAGAAGTTCTCGAGAGAGCGAGAAAGATAACGGGTATTGCTCGTTTAGCTATGATATCAATTTATCCTCGTTGCCATAACGTGCACGTGTAAATTTAGCCCGTGCTGTATATGTCGTCGCGTTCGCGGCCGCGCTTTCTTTCTTTCCTTCTATAATTGCAATCTGCGCGATTGCGATATCTCGACACTTGATGATGGTTTGTACCGGCATTTATAGCGAATCGTTGCGTGTGATAACGCTGCACGCAGCCGCTGTGCGAATAAATCGTATGGAGATAAGAGGTGAAAATTGAACGTTAGAATTTACCCGAGCAAACTTTGAAAGATATGTAAATATGTATATAGGACGAGATTTTTCCTAGTTTCGTACGAATCTTTTCAAATGTTTGATTTTTATGATTCGCATGTTTTGATCGAAAACACAAAAATACATCTTTTAATTATTTCATATATTCGTAATCTTATGTAAGTCTGAAAAATTGTGAATGTACATGTACAAATGTAAGAGGCATATAAGAGTACAGTATAAGAAAATGAATACCGATATGAAGGAATAGCGAAGTTTTCGCGTGATTGCTCATTATAATTCTACGTTGACAAGTGTTTTTGTTATGCGCTGAAAGATTCGCGACGAAAGGCGAAATTCTGCACGCCTGCCACTTGCTATAGTGCCGCAGATCGAAGGCTAACGAGAATGCAAATAGAAGCTGGAGACAATGTGCTCTTCGTAAGTTAATCGGGAGCTCACGACGAGCGATTTCGCCTACGGCTCGAATGCTTTCTCTTACACGCATATTTACATTGCGCATCAAGATAACAATATATCGATGTACCTTGATAATTTTCTTTCAACCCCTTAATTTAATTTTCATCGATCATTTAATTTTTCGGTTAAATGATTTTTATCTTATAATGATTAGAGAGAGAAAGAGAGAGAGAGAGAGAAAGTAAAAATAAAAGTATGAGGATTATTAAAAAAAAGAACTTTTAATTATTACAAACTGCAAAAAGATATGAACGACGCATTGTGCAAGAGTCTTACGTATAACATTTATTTTCAGAATTTTCAATTTGTAAGTAATCTGCTGCTTTACCGAGGAAAACTTTGGCTTCGTCATTCAAGTTAAAAAATGTATGTTCAATCTATAACAACCTATGTGTTTAAATCGCCTCTATTCTCCAACGACGATCGAGACGCAACAGTATGAATCATTATGCTACATCCGCAGCTGCATCGATATCTTGCGCGAGGTCCCAATATTGGTCTCGTCGCCGTCGCGCGGCGCATAATGCATTCATATGGCTCTATCTATGCGCATAAAAGAAGGAACGAAGCGATCAGGCAATCTCTGAGACTCTGATGCGGTAAACCTCCGGCGGTCCAAGGTCAATGGCGGATCTAGGTGCCAAGCGGAGAAAATCGGTATCGTCTCTGCTTATAATATATGCGGGTCCAATCGGGAAAGTACGGCTCGCGCTGAGATTTACAGGTTTCGACACGCCTGCGAAAAAAAGTTCGGCGCGCGATTAGGCTCTCTCCGTGGAGAATCATCTCTCCTTGAGCGACTCTCTCGCGAAATTCGGCGACCGTGAATAATCAGTCTCGTCCCTGATTAGATTTCTGCGCTTTTGCCGTTTTTTTTTTTCTTTTCTCGGTGTTTCCAGCTGAACTTGTACTGCCAGAAGTGGCTCTTTGAAGATGATGTTTCATGCTTCGTTTGGGATCCAATCACCTTGACCTGTTTAATCCTTTGATTTCTCTCAAGCCATTCAAAGGGTATTAACAAAAATTTAATATATTATGAAATTAATATTTAAAATCGTTATGCTGATCACAAATATTAATAATTAATCTTGGAATATTATATAAATGGAAGACCTTAAAAAGTAAAAGTATCTTAGTAAAAAATTGAAAAAGAAATTCTAAAAAATTCCTTTTTTGAAGGGAATATTAATATAATCAATTATATTCTTTATACTTAAAAATCAGAGCTTTCCATAATTGAACTTTTATCTTGAAAACGGAAATTTATCTGCGATATATCTCTTTTAATTCAACGTTTACGTATCTTATCGATCATGAAACAATCATATTTTTAAAATTCTATATAGTTTTTTACAATGCAACAGTAAGGGACATAAAAACAATTTTTACAGTTCGTATAATTTCAAAAGGATACAAATGGTACATCTCTAATAACGACGCATTTTCTAGGTAGTTTTTTTACATGATTTTCGAAACGCTTCGCTTAATTATCGCGTACCGAGTTGCTGCGTAACTAAGCGAAAACTTAGCTTGTTCCGACGTCGAAAGCCCTGAAATCGTCGGATGCTCCTTTAACGGACCCTCGCGCGCGGACGGTGCGTTCACGCGTGCGTCGCGTAAACGGCCGTGTGTGTGCGTGCGTGTACGCGCTGTGAGAGCGCACACGTTGCCGCCGTCGCCGGCGCTCTCTGCGTGTGTGCGTTAATAATAATGACTGACCGACTCGTGCACGAGGTGGGGCAAGTTCACGGTCACGCGTCGTGCATAGAGGCAGTGGTGGACACGCACGCGCGTACGTTTTGCGCGTGTACACGGACTAGCGTGCGTGTGTCTCTCACTTCGGATCTTTTTTCTTTTCTTTTTCTTCCCCTTCCTTTTTTTTTTTGCGTTCTGTGTTCTGTGTTCCTCTCGCGCTCTTCCTCTCTCTTTTGCTCATCTCTCTCTCTCTCGGTCGTTCTATACGAGTGAGTTTGCTACAAGCCGCATTACCAACCCATCGTGCTTAATTCGGCGAATCGCCTACGTGCGAGCCTTTTTAATGTCTAACTTTTAACTCGTGTCTCTTCTAATGTTTTATTTATTGTCGGACACGCCGTTATTTTGTTTGAAACGAGTTCCTATGCTTTCACATATATATTTATAACGAATATTTTAATGTCGCGTTTTAGGCGCAGTTTATTTCTGTATCTACGTTCTATATGCTGTAAAGACATAGGTAGATCATGTTACACAATGATATAAAAAGATTGCGACATTGAAAAATTACAATTATCGCAGTTATAATAAATATAGCAATTAGATATATCACATTCACGATGATTAGATTTGAAAGATTTGGAGAAGACAATTGAGCCGTCCTACAGTATTTGAATCTCATCGATTGAGCTACGAGAGTAGATACTCCAATCAGACTCAGTTGTTATCTAATTATTGTGCAATCATTAAATTTGATAAACGCAGTTATAAAATAATATTTATGCACCTATGCATGCGTTCTTCCATCGCATTGATTTAGCTATCTCTCATTGCTTTAGCTAGCTATTTAGCTGTCGCGTTAATCACTAATTTATCACTAATTTAATGAAGTTCGTGGTTGCAAAATCGTTGAAGTGAGATAGTTGTCAGTAATAGAATATATTTTTGAATATGATAGCGATCGACGTCTCTTACATTCGAACCTTTAAAGGGTACTCTATACGTGCGCGATAATACTCGGAGCGCAATGTTAGTCACGTTTGTCTACTCATGGTCTGTGGGACGCCCCTATGCGGAGTTGCCACAACTGGTCTCTCCTAGCTGGCCTCTCACGGGTGCCTAGAAGACTCCTAGATAGTCCTAGGCTACACGTTTGCACGCACAAGGTTACGCATATACTATACATTTTCTACAGTATCGTGCGAAAAAGATGCTCGACTCGTCCGAGTTGATAAATTAAGACCTCGGTAGGAGGAGACCAAAGACATTTACTTATCTTCTCTTTGAACAAATTGCAAAGTGATTAATTAAGCCTTCAATTTGCTTTTTGTTTTGTGTGAAGCGAATTTTTTTCAAAGTTTCAAGAGAGATTTTAAAAATAAAAATGCATGATTGCGTAATTGCGTAAAGCTCAAATTACCATGATAAAACTTATTTTTTATTTTTGTGGATACATAAGAGAAACTTTTAAAATTTTACATTTACTTTTTCAATCCTTCAATTAAAAATTTTTTTCCTTCTTCTGGATAATTTCTAGAGAAACTTTAAGGCTATTTTATAACAGTATTTATAATAATTTAAAATTATCAAAATCATTCTGCTATTTGATATTCTTCAAAATGGGAAAGAAAAAATTCGAAAGATTAATGTTCTATAGTTGCAACATTAGAATCAAATATATTGTATTAATTTTAAAATTGCAATTTCTATTTCTAAATGCTATAGCGTACATAGAAAAAGATATACGTTTTCTATTTACAGCTTTAACAATTTAGAAAATGAAGAGAAAGAGTGAAAAATGAGTGAACATTATTCTCATTAAAACCAATTGCAAATTGATTCAAGAAGTGTATAAATGCGTTTACTGAATTTCGAGAATAATTTCGTGCATCTCAATCGCGATAATGTCGTTTTTTTAATTGCTGAAAAACTAGAATGCTGGCGAGCTATAGTTTCTTAAAGAGCTGGTCTATACATCAATGGTCGATACGTTCGGTCGGCCGAGCGATATACCTTCGTCTAGCTAAGAGCGTATGTAAAAGTCTACGCGACGCATCGATCTTCACCAGTATATACGTTATATTAATTCCGGCGAAACTGTCAGTAAATGTAGTCGTCGTCGTCAATACTAAAGTCGCATGGAATCGTCTATGAATCGCTTTATAAGTAGAATTGTACTGCACGGAATCTCCTTCTTCTTTTCTCGGTACGATTCTCTTCCTCCATCCTGTTCCCACCTCGATCATCTTCGAACCCTTTTGCATTCTCTCGAAGAAGGATGCGAGAGGAAAGACTCGATTGCTGGCTAATTAGTTCGCCCCTCGTAATCGAGCTCGTAAATATGCTGCGGATCGGTAGACCCGGCAACTCTGTCGGATTTGCAGAGGATGAGTATATACAGTTGCTGCACTGCTCGAAGGGACAGAGGGATCAGGCGAGACCGGGACCAATAAGAGATAACCGTGGTCACGCGTGCATCTCTCGCCTCACCACGATGCATCTGCGGAGCCGGACTAGGACTATCGCTAAGCCCTGCGTAACCTTCGCCCAAGAACCGTGTAACATCTCGAGTCGATGACCCGTATACCCGTTGCACATTAATAGTAGTAGTCTAAAATCTCATTTCTCTCGTTTAGCATAATTAGTTTGACGTCAAACTTTCGAAAATTTTGAAAGAACTTGGCGTTTAATCAGATTTTGTCATATGTCTGATACCTTGTATATGCACGCCGACTGATTTATTGCTATTAGCTTGATAGATTTATATCTATTCTCTAGCGATTTACAGATAAATAAGATAAAACGCAATTTACATTTTAATCGATGATAAATATCTCATCTCATTACTCAACAATGTCTGGTTGTCATATCATAATTCTCTTTTGCTCCACCTGTTGTCGGAAGTCGATGACAACTTTGATAGACACACAGGAGCCTATGGACTGATCTGATATTTATTCTTGCACTCACACACACACGTATTCCTGCATTAATACTTTGACCGTTACTGTTGCAGATTTTCCCAGTGCTGTAAAAAGACTCTTGAAAAACGACATTCTGATGTTCAGAACCGCAAGTAGTGTGTTACACATCCTACCGATCGCCGGTCTCTACACCTTCTTGCCAAAGTATCTTGAGAGCCAATTTCGTCTACCGGCTCATCATGCGAACATGATCTCAGGTAATTATCGCGAGTGAACATGCAAGCGGGGCCCGAAACGTAACCCCAATTATATTATTAATGACATGCACACCGTGAGAAATGAATCATGTCCGGAGTAACAGCGACGACGTCGTTCTCGAAAGATCAGGCGGGCGACGTCGCAAGATTTCGCCGCCGGATGTCCGTCGCGATTACGACGCAAAGTGGATAATTTGATGTCAGAACGGTCGTGTCATTTCGTTCACGAAAAAAATTATTTTCTCACTTTGTTCATCGTGCAGGAAGTTGCGACAAAATTTTTCAGGGTCAATCAAACTAATTTACATTATTACTAATGTTTCATGCAACTTAAGAAACGTGTAGTTTGCAGCGACATTACATCTGTTCCTTTTTTCTATTTTTATTTGAAAAATATTAGTTAAATTTATAATGAATAAATAATATTAAAATGCGTAATGGAAGATATTTGCTAGCAACCGCGAGCTTTGGCTGCGTGTAACGATAATGGATATAAACGGTAGAACGAACTTGCGCGTATCTCGGTATTAATTGTATCTTATTTTACGTGCATGCGCGCGCTAATTTATGATATTGTGCGCCGAGTAATTGGCGCCAGCCGTAGAACAAGGTTGCGCTTCGTTTCTACATTCTACTTCCCGTCATTCTGCGCTTGCTCGGCTATTAAACTATAATCGTATTATTCAGCGAATAATTTGACAGAGCTACCGCTGTTGCGCGTTGTTATTGTACCAATTTTGAATTATTCCGTAGAATGAATTATGCTCGCGATGGATATAGTAAATGAAAATATAAGTAAAATATTTTAATTCTGAAGTGTTTTGATAAATCTCCGGCTTTTCTTTTTTATTTTTACTATATTTGCTATATTTTGCAAACATTGCAAAGTTAAATATTTTATAGATTGAATAAAATAAATGAAATAATAAAATTTAAAATTTATTTCATATATTGAATAAAATAATTTATATTAAAAAATTAATAGCAATATTACTGTCAATTTTTTTATGTGAATATAAAATATAAAATATAATAATATATACTTTATATTATTTATACTTTACACTATTTAGCGTAGCTGGAAAACTGCGTGTTTTTATTCGACACGCTGATTTTTTTATTAATGAAGTTTATTTTAATGAAGTAACTATCGGCATCTTTGAATTCCTTTGACTAGATTATGACGCAAAGCATTAATTTTGCCAGGTTAATGACTCTAAACGATCATATAATAAGTGTAACTTTTTGCACAGGTGTTGGCGGAATCCTAGTGATGGGATTGGGCATCATAATTAGCGGCGTGTTTATCTTGAGGGCGAAGCCCAATGCCAGATTCGTCGCAGCCTGGATCGCCTTCACCGCGGTCGTTTACGCGATTGGCATGGGTGTGCTAATGTTTATTGGTTGTCCGATGGATGATTTCGCTGGACTTGTGTCACATCCCGACGGGTAAGTGATTTCATCTAGCAAAATTTAATGAATTGTCGCTCCAGTAATTACACTTGATGTGGATGTCGAAAGGAATCGAAAGACATTACGAATAAATAGATAAAATTCTTGGCATATATTTAAGTATATATTAAGTAAAAATAATAAAATACATATAAATTATAATTTATAATTTAATACTACATAATATTAACATAATCAAGTGTCAATGAAATCAATCAAGTATTTTATACATAATTTTATATTTAATTAATTTTATATTAAGGATGACAAAGTATCTAATAAAATTATGTATTTTAGTTTTAAATAAAAGATAATCTTTTATTAAAATAATAAAAAATAGAAAAAAGACAGATCTAGAATAATATTAGCATTCGCAATTAGAATTTGAGCATTTTAAATGGATTCACGTTCTTGGATTCAGTACAACATATGTGATACGAATCCGTTTTTTACATTTTCAGATTTTTTTCGATAATCATCGCTTGACGACGTTTTCGAAAACGTCCGACTCATGTTAGTAACATTGTTACGAAACTATCGTGATTGCTACTTCACGTATTCAAATGCGCGGTCTGTTGGACGAAGGCCGATGTTTAACGAAAGATAACGTGTTCGAATGCGTGTCCGATTAGAATGCGCATCGTAAATACATGTATCGGAAACGAGCGCGGACTCTCCCTCCCTTCATCTTATTTACAAGTCAACGATATCTGCCGGTTCTCCTAAATACATACATTTCGAGCTCTTCCGATTCGGGGTCCTCGTTTATCTGTCCGGCGCGAAAGCGGGGAAACCTCGACAGTGACTTTGTGCGATCTAGAGCACCATATCCCACCGAGCGGAACAAACTGTCATACAACTGTCATGGTCATTTGTTAAATGTAGGCAGATGCAGATTTTAACAACGAAAATTTAAATGATTTTAATAATCTTGATTCTTGATAATCGTTTCTTGCGCGGCTGTAAATTGCTGAACACAACAACTTTATCCCTTTTTTCATTAGAGATTTTTCTTCAACCTTCTCTCTTTCTCTTTCTTTCTCACATACACAAATATGCACACACATTTTTTTTATTTTTATGTTATATTATTAATTAAAAATTTACAATTTAGGACGATTTTCTTCGCCCTAAAAATTACAAAATTTAGGGGAGAATCGAAAAGAAAATATATTAATTTAAGGCATTTCGTTTAAAACTATGATACTGATATTATATTATTCAGATATTATATTATTCAGATGAGACTACGCTGAGATATGATTCCTAATATTTAAGTGGCCAGTAAAAACTATACTTGCTAATTCAACATTCTTCTTATATTTCTATAAATGAGATATTTAATGTGTTTATGTGTCAATTATTTATTGAGCACTCCTTCTCCTACCTGTTTAATTAACTTAACGAAGATTAGTTCTTTTCAATAATTTAGCATATAAGTATTTTTATTAATTTATTTTCATGTCAGGACGAGTTATCTTGAGTAAGTAAGACAGACGGTTAAATTTTTAATCTTAATTTTTAAATTTTATTTCCGCAGACTCTCTAGCTTTGAGCCGACCTGCGAGGCTACCTGCAACTGCGATCGGAACAAATTTAGTCCAATCTGCGGGGCCGACGGTAGAACGTATTTCTCCGCGTGTCACGCGGGCTGTTCGAATTATACGGTTGCTGACGGCAAAGTGGCATCGGTAAGTGCTAAGCCCAGTAGAACCAGCACCCGACAGGACATGCTCTGATGACATGTCTGCCCGAGCGAGATTACATGGGATATGATGATAATTGAACGGTCGTCAGCTTGGAAATCATAAGACTGAGAATTGAGATTGTTGCGAAGTCATTCGAAGACGCGAATTTGGGAGATTTCTCGCCTCTGTTTGCGAAGTGATATTTAGACAGCGTCACGGTTGTTAAATTTCAAGATAATTTTAAAACGCACTTTATCTCATTCTCATTTCATTATTTCTTGAATCCTTAATAACGGACTTAATTCTCTGAGCATAAATAATATTTCATTTCGAAAAAATCTCACAATGGATCTTATGAGACTTTTTTTTAGATGAAATATCATTCGGCACTTATATTTTCAGTACATTAGGCACAAGAAATTATGATTTTCGCTATAACTTCTCTCGTCTAACACAACGTTACGTCTGATATTTCGCAGTTTTACAACTGTCAATGCATCGGACAAAACGTAACGATTTTACCGGAAGCAGTAAGCACGGCATCGATCGGTTACTGCCAACTGGAGTGCAGTAATTTTTGGGTTTACATGATCCTGTTCTCAGTCTTCGTTTTTATTCACTCCACGAGCGAGGTGGGCTCTATGTTGCTCATTTTGCGATGCGTGGATCCCAGGGATAAAGCCATGGCACTTGGCCTGATACAGTTCGCCATCGGTTTGTTTGGTAATTATCTGCAGGGATATCTTTAATCAATAATAAAAACAGAAATCGCGGCGCGAATCTTTGCACGAGAATTTTTTTATTCTAAATAAAAGAAGAAACCAAATGAGTGAATGAATATCTTATATCATCTTATATTACTCAGAATAATTTTTTGTTTGAAAAATGTAAAAAAAAATTAATATTATTATTTGTAGACAGAATTTATAATTTGAATTTACAATTTTAAAATATTCGTGTAATTTATAAATTGAAGAAGAAATGAATTAATGAAATAGATCGATATAGCAAAAGAAAATCTTTAATTTTTCATTTTCTTAAAAACGTCTTTTTTAATAGTAATATAGTATTTTTATTTTTTCGCTTCAGGCAATGTTCCGTGTCCTATCGTTTATGGTGCTGTGGTGGATTCCGCTTGTCTTGTATGGGAATACGCTTGCGGTGAGCGAGGCGCCTGTTGGCTTTACGATTCGAACGTCTTTAGAATGTTCTATCATGGTACGTACAACTGAAAGATGTATGTAAAAGAATCTTCCATTACTAAAAAATAAAAAAATGTATTAAGAGATTCCAATAATTATAAGTTGTTTACAAAAAAATTTCGTCATATTAAATTTTAATTGATGTACGTATTGTTAGTATATTTCGATTATAATTGGAAATGCTGATAAAATATATAAAATCAAAACAAATAAATAGATAAATTGAGCAGAAAGATAAACATAGATTATGTAATATATCGATTGAATATTTTTTTTGCAGGTACGACAGGCGGTATCCTCATGTTGGCCTTCGTGGTGGATATAGTCGTTTGGTACAAGGCCGGGAGCATAAGCTTCGTGGAGGAACAGGAGGGCGAGACAGGTACTGCGGAGGAAATGGCGACGTTAAAATCGCAGGATGCTCAAGCGGTCGAGAATGACTATTTGTGAAGGTTTCGTATTACTCTTTTGCGGTGAAAAGCCGCGACGGCGGCATTATCATCGTCGTCGTCGTCTAAGGATGCAATGCAATGTCGTAAAATACATAGGGGCATCGTCCTTCACAAATGGTACCAGTATGGTTCGTCGTGCTTCCCAGACATGACTTTTCGAGACGGAAAGCTCGACTTGCCGGCGATTACACGCATCAGAATGGAACTTTCCTTGAAAGAGTTCCGTTCTGATGGGCAGGAAGTCTAGTCCCTTGTCCCCATCCGAGCATAAAGAAACAGACTTCGCATGAATCATAGGAAGACTGAAGTCGAAGGACAACTCGGACAATTCGGTGACTCGGAGAACCAAGGCTCAGTTATGCGAGAGAGAGAGAAAGAGAAGTGAACAGGAAGAAAAATTTTAAAGCATATAGAAGAGTAATCAACATGGGATGAGGAAGAGCGAAGCATGAAAGAAAAGAGGAGGCAAACACACACACACACACACACACACACACACACACACACACACACACACACACACACACACACACACACACCACAACGTAATATAAGTCTCTCGAGTGCGCCTTGGAAAAGTTAGTAGGATTTCTCTCTCAGGGAGACTTGTCAGTAAGTACACGCAATAATACTTCCGTGCCTACGAAATGACCGTGCTTGCGGCGAGTACGCGGTCCGCCGCACCGACAGATCTGGGGAATCGAATCGAATCAAAGCACACGAGCGGCCTCGCGGGTGGCAGTGAATGCGGTTCGCATGGACAGACAGTGAGGGATTGCCTCGTGCTTTGCACCGGCGTTGATTAGTATATGACGGCGTTCTCGCCGCGTACGCGCGCGTGCACGCGTTATCTAACTCTCTAACGGTAACGTTCGTTTACCGTGGCGCAAAAGGAAACGCGGGGCATTTACGTAGGTAAACGTAGTTTTTTTTTTAATGAAGATTTAATAAAAATTTCATTATACAGAAGGAGGTTACAATCAAAGCTAAAGGAATTAATATTGATATTTAATTCACAGCATTCAATACCTAATATTTCAAAGTAATAATAATAAGAGAATTATAAAACAATCATTTAACTGAAACGTGATATTATAAAATTTTAATGTTTGTAAAAATTATAACGTTTTAAAGAATATAATTTTTTAAATGTACAGTGCAATATAAATTTTTAAGTATGAGAAATACAAAATGTTATACTGAACTAAAGCATTGATTATTTGATTTTGCTATACGAGCAGATACAGTGGTTGCTAATTATAAATTTGTTATTCTTTTAGATCAGATTTTGTTGGCAATTGATTAACGATTGATATCAAGGAAAAGGATTTGCTGGTATATTATATTCTAGACTTTATTATAAAAACAAAAACAAGATTTTTATGAATGTTATGATAAATTTAAATTTGTATGTTGAAAGCAAATCTTTTATTGGATTTTCTAATATTATTATTATTAAATATAAATTAGTTTTGTGTGTGTGTGTATGTGATAAATTTTAATATTTTAATAAACTATTATATTAAAATATTATATTACATTATTATATTAAAATTAAAACTCTATTAGATGCTACATTACATGTATTGCTACATTGTATATAATTTCTCTTTTCTTAAAACTTATTGTTTTTAGTAAATAACGAAAAATATAAACCTTTAAAAAATTTTTGAAAATGTGAATATTTCAGGAATATATAATCAGGAATAAGGAATTGTACGTGAAATATTTATCACACACAAATTAAAAGCTGAGATAGTTGTTTCTTACAATAGAATCTTTTTTTTTAAATTTAATAACAAAAATGTTTAGCATTGGAATAATTATAATATATTACAAATCTAATACTAATAATTACAATATATTACAAATCTGATACTAAATATTTAATTAATAATTTAATTAATACTAAAATTAATTAACATTAGAAATCCAATAAAGAGTTGCTGATCTCTTACAGACATCCTAAAATTTGAACGAATAAATATAATTGATATGCCCTGTATTTCCTTTTCGAAAATAGCATGTTATTCAATTGCGCGTTGCACTGTGCGTTACGTTTCTCAGACGTAATTATCTCCGAAAACACGTAAAAAATAAAAGAAACGGAGAAAACTGCCGACCATTCCATTCGATCAATCGTTGCGATAGGGAGGCTTCTTCTTCAGGAATGCGTAAAGAGCAGGTAAAGAATATATAATTATATACGTGTAAAAAGTGTATACTTCGCGTACATAGGTACATAATGTACAGTTTAAATCATCGATTCTGGTCAGTCGGTCCTCGATCGCTCAAAACGAACGTACGCGCTTCGAGTACGCGTTAGCGTGCACTTCTGCTTTAATCCTTGCGTGTGTTCTCTCTATTGATGTTCTGAAAAAAATCATCGCGATGACTGATGCGCCGGGTTTTCGCACGGATGCCTCGCGGAGGTAGAAATGATCTGCGAAGCATTATGAAACGCTGAGCGAACAATACAGATCTAAACAAGGCGTAAATTTCAAAAAACAGAAAAAAGTCAACAGAAATTCTGTAATTAAATTTAATTTTTTATTAAACAATAAAAATTGCGATTGAATAAAATAACGAGTTATTTGTTGCACAAATTGCTAATTAATAATTGTTAATTGACAATTGTTAACTAACAACGATTGTGGAAATTGGAAATGATTGTGGATTCTCGAAAGAAATACAACCGTTTCTAAAATTATCATTACACATTTGCATGTAATTTAGATTTGTCGTAAACCCGTTTTAGACCTATATTATTCTCAGCGCTTCTCGAATACGAATACTATGACATTAAGGATGATTAATGGATTAAAAATTATAGAGTAACGTAAACGTAGTGTGTATCGTCTGTTAAAATCAGAAATGTAGGAATAGCGAGATAATAAGTTATATGATATAATATGCTAAGGATTAACGCAGCAAACGACTACCTCTTAATATATTGTACATCTTGTTATTGTTAAAACAGAGTTCATTATCAATAATTTAGTTCGAATCTTTGCAAGATGATGAATTACTGCATCGAAAGATTAATTACTTATCTCGATACCGATGACTGTTTTGACAATAATTCATGACGTACGAGCAAAATTCGAGTATGCTCCGTAAATTAGCAAGATATATTTTTATGTATGTAAGAATGTCGCATCCTTGAAACACGAAGACGTTTGTTTTGAGCGGCCCAAAACATTTTCGTTCCTTTACACGATTTGTTCTCGATTTGCGCTGTTAATAGATTCTTGAACACTATTGTTTAAATAAATTTTTACGTGAAAGGGAAGAATTTTTTAATTTAAACAATGAACTTCTGAATTTTTAATATTACTCGAATTTTTTCTTGTATCTTTGAATTAATTACAGACATATTTAAAAAATTATTTGAACTATTTGAACGATTAGTCTTCAATTAATAAATATATTCTGAAATGAAGAATTGTAAAATATATTTATTTTACATAAATATTGTGTAAAATAAATTTTTTAAAAAGTATAACTTTAATTAACATTAAATTTTAATAAACTTAGAAATATATAGGCTACCTCAGTTATATTAAATTGTTCAATTTTCGATTTTTTAAATTATATTATATGTATATTAATTTTAATTATATATATATAAGTCCGACGAATTGTCGGCGCGCAGTTCGCATAAGCAGGAAATTTAAAAAGATTCACAAATTATAATTAGGCACCAAGATCCGCCGCAGTGTATACTGCAAGACCGACATTTAGCCTTCTATGATATTTGTATTTGTTAATTATATATGTTTTTAATTATATATGTATATGTTATTGGGAATAGCTTTTAATAACGCAAATCGAGATTATACGAACTGCGTTTATTTGTTCTGCTTTTGAAAATCAATAAAACATACACATACACTTACACAGACACAGTTGTCATATTTGGAACTCTTCTTGGATCTCGGTTGACCTCTTAGGCACTACCGTCCGTGTTACACTTGCGCATAAAATACTATTATTATGATAAATATACATAGACGTTATATGTAGATACTTGTAATAAATACCATGACTGGCGGAAGTCTCCAGTGATGCAGAAAGAAAGAAAAATGAAAATGGAAGAAGGGAGAATAAGAGAGAGGTCGACGAGATTGAAAGCAAAGATACATACAATACATACAATATTTTTAGATGATTTGACGAAACGGAAGTAAAATGAAACAAAAGTAACGTTAATTATCATTATTATCATTATCATTGTTATTATGATTATCGCGCTGGTGTGCTAGAGAAGCATACGCGCAGGATGTGAATCACAGAGATATACAAAGAAAAAAGAAAGAAAAGCCGTATTTTAATATGATACACTTTACACACGTGAAACACGCTCATCGATTTGATTATCTGTCTGAATGCTTTATAAGGCTTCGCGCATTTTTTTTAATAACGAAAGAAGACGTATAATAGCAGTGCGTGTTCGTTTTTTATGTCCCTGTGAAAGATTACTTGCAGTGTGTGTGTGTGTGTGTGTGTATATATATATATATATATATATATATATATATATAAAAGAAAAAAGATACATTTAAAATACGCATCGGTCAAGCAACGAAATACTTTGAAAATCATTCAATTCGAAAAACTTTTTTTATGTGTGAGACAAGACACTTTTTTGCTATTGGCATAACAATTATTAAAATTGTTTGAATAATAATAATATTTCGAAAAAAGAGGATTGTTTAAATATTAGACAAATTTTACGAATGGAAAGAGCTAAAATATTGAATAATTTTCCAATGTTTGGATAATATTTGGATTTTAGACAATTGATGCAATTAGTAAATATGATAAATTAGCTGTACATGTGAATTGGCAATTCTATTTTCTCTTTTATACACTCGGCTTTCCTTCTCGTCGATGCTTATTAACCCTTAAATACAGACGTGATTTTATAATTACACCGGAAACTATTCGCAAACTATTCGCGATTTTAAGATCTTTTTTGTTGTTCTTTCCGCCTGCACATAAGCTTCGCACGTTTATAAATCTATTCTGCACAATTCTTTCTGAATTTAATATTTTACTTGCGTGAATGGTTTGTATTTAAGGGTTATTTTGTTTGAGCGTGGTTTAACGCAAAAAACGGGAAATATATTTTTGGAGATTTTTATGTTTTTGAGACAGTTATGTGTACATTTCTCCATTGATTCTCCCCGAGAACTAGAGTGTTGATTATGCGATCTGAAATAAGAATGATAATCAATATGTAATATAACGCATAATGTTATTTTATAAAAGATACTTATCGATTATTAATCTCTATTAGTTATAATTTCGATTATTACGAGACAAAACTGTAACATTTGTTCAAAATTTGACTTCAGGCGTCTCGAATGCATCTCTTCGTGCATTTATCAGTCAATTTCTTCTTCAGAACACGATATGTAATTTTATTTATCAACCGATACGAGCAAGCAGCGAAACTAGTTTACTACGATTAGCGAGGTACGAAGAGTGTAGTTAATTAAAACAGGCGATTTGGATAAATAACCAATATCATTTTGTGATACTTGCAGCTGGAAGTATATGTGCCGAAGTGATAAAAGTTGCATTTTGGAAAGAAATTCAAAATATCTTATATCTTGCAAACTTAAGACCAAAATTGTATTTACTTCATATTTTTAAGATAACTTAAGATTTCAAAATTGTGTTTATTTCATATTCTTTTAACTTTGCACGTTTTTAAATGATATTGGTTAATCTCGATTGATACCACGGGTATATAAATTCAATATATACTGTACGGAATAATCACTCGTGATCGTAAGGAGTCATATATGAATAACCCTACATTGAATTACTTTCGTGTGGTGCTGCTGACCGAGAATCGTATTTTTGTATCCGCGGAAAAATTAATGATCTATATTTTAAACGAACACGGCACAGCACGGCACGATGATATACGGGGATTATGCCCAACTGTAATCTGAAATGTTATGCAGATACAGATATATAATGGACGTATGTGAAATGTTGTAAGTACCCTCGAGTTTCGAGTGTATTTGCGAATTGTAATGCCCGTATAACAGCTTCTCGATGATCAAAATCAAGCTCTTGAGAAAAACGTTAAGAGATCATGCTAATTAATAAGTCGTGTAATTTAAGTGATTATCGTTATACGTATACCTATATCATATAAAAATCTCGTCGCCATTCGATTGATCGAACAAATATTTTTCAAATCACGTAGCTCGTAGAACGTGTACAATCTACGCCGGAATCACCGGCGATCAGCCGCGTGTACAAAATATAATATTAATGCGATTTCCCTTTCCTCTGACGATCAAATTTTCTCAATTTTGTGACGATTTTGTTGCTGTTTGCCGAAGAGTGATGACGGCTGCTCATTACGATGATTCCCTTTGATGGAAACACGACGAACTGAGTGGCAAACGCGTGAGTAAATATTTTCTCGAAAATTTTATTTCTAAATTTTGCAAAATATTGTATTAAGCTCCTATTGTATTAAGCTCCTGGAAGGAATGTTCTAAAAGAATTATAATACGAGACAAAAATGTATGATTCACATGTTCTTGTCTCATATTATAATTTCTTTAAAGACTCCATATCAAAAAAAGTTATTCACAAATTTTAATTCTTTGATTATTATTAAATATTTTTTTAAAAGCTGTAAGATTCTGAAATTTTTTAGTATGATGCAGATTTATTTTGATAAGAGTAAAAAAATTCCGTGTGCAAAAATATATATATACATTTTTTCTATCTTTCTTTTTATTTATATTTACCTCTATATTTGATGATTTATATCTTCTCTTGTAGTTCTCGAACTATTTTTCATTTGTATGACTATCAACTCATTTAATTTCCATTTGTAATTTAAATTTTACGGATAAAATTTTTTAACAATGCATAAGCGAGTATTCACGTGTTTGTTCCACGATGTAGAACATATAATGCACTTGTAAATATAGACAAGTACAATAATTGCCAAAATAATTCGAGGCTCACGATCGAACCTTGATCTTCAGTCTTTCCGACGATACTGCTCCAATCGGTGGCAAATAATTCGCGATCACTTCCTATTTACTTGGCCTTCGTCTATACTCAATAGGACAAACGAATTTCCGTTACAACTAATTTTAATTAATCGACGTGATTAGCGATTAGTAGTTGATATCTTGGGACTGTGAATTATTTGTCAACTGTCGCTATATAATTAGGTGAGTCCGTAAAATCGCGACGACTTGCGAAAACCAAAACATAAAGACTGTTCTGAAACTGAGAACTGCCGACAGACTTAAAAATGCATCACATACTCTTTTTAAAGATATATACCATAACTGTGTACTGACACTGCCTGACGCTGTTCTTCACTGCCACATAGAACCAAACACATTTGTTTTAATTGATATATTCGAAGTTTTATTTCGATTATTATTGAGAAAATGCATATCTTTCTGTTACCATTTCCTACATCCATTACAGTGTAAAAGTTCTTTATATATCCGCACAATTTTCGTCGCGATTTTACGGACTCGCTTCGACTTTGCATAATGTTTTTCGGCGGGGCGCTATAATCTAAAAAGAATCGATTATTGGTGAATATGCGGAATACCGTAATATTACATTTTAATAAATGAATGAATGAGCGAGCGAATGAAAACGAAAATGTATGAAAAAGAAGTGTGTGAAAAAGAAAATTTATTGATATCTGTAAATCCGTATCTCCGATCACATATAGTGTCGGTGATTTATCACGGTTTTACCTAATTAATCAATGTAGAATCCTTTGTGGAGGAATTATAATTGCTAGTCTCTAATTATGTGACATGCGCTCGTAAACTCTCGTCCTGTCGTTGATGCGAATGTACGTACGCATATCACAAGAAGTGAGTGCAAGAAGTAAATATATGAATTGACGAAAAGGTACTCAAAAGGCGGGGTGTACAATGAATGTGAGAATATAAATTGCCATTTTTTTATGTAGACAATATTGTAATTATAATTATGTATTCATAATTACTATTATTATTATTTTATTATAATATTGATATTATTATCGCTATCGTAAACTCTTGATTAGATTTGCAACTTATTGTAATAATAGTAATTATAATTAATTATTAATTATGGCTAACTTTTAGAACTCTATTATACGTAATAGCAAATTATGATTGTAATAATTGCGACTTTGATTTTTATACATAATATTTTATATATACATATTATAAGAAAGGAAAGAAGAAAAACACGCATATACACGATTACTCTTCAAGAGATGTAAGTGTATTTTGGTATAGAGTATGCTATATTGTGTATAAGTGTGGCAAAAATAATTTTACATATCCGGTCTATACGAAACCGGAAGAACGAATTTTTATCTTTGTAACTCTCATTAAGTTGGCGATCCGTTTGTTTTTTCTCTACCCGTTTATTTCTCGGCAAACGAACATTAGAAAGGAAGCTCATATTTAAGACGGATTGTATTTTCATAGGAATTAGGAATATTTTCCACAGAGAAAATTTACATACCGCAAATCGAATGCGAGAAATTTAAACAGCAATTGTTTGAGATAGCTTATATAAACTACCTTTGGCGAACGGACAATTACTTTTTAAGTTAATGGACATTTCTCAACAGGCCAGTAGCAAAAGCTTTCGAATTGTAATTGTAATCTCGTAGTAATCGTCTTTTTCGATGTGAAATTTTCGTAATTTACCTGATCCTCGAACTGACGTGCAAATTGTATGAATACCGTTTATTTGAATGCAACTCGATCCTTCTTCGGGGCATCGTATTACGTCCTCGATTAAGGTTGTAAATAGGAAGTACCAGATGTTCGTTAAGCTACGAACTCAAGGTTCCTAGTAACTTCCGACATTTAAGTGCCTAAAGATCCAGATACACTATTCCCTTCGTTGTCTAGTTTCTACAGTTGGATAAAGTAGTGCTTGTCAAAATGACAACGATAAAACTAGCGCTTGTCTGTTGCGTAATAAATTTTTTCGCGTCCGTCGCGGAATATTTGTTTAAAATATAATGGGCATTTTACAAAAATATAAAGATAAATTGCATTTTTCTCGATATTCCAATTGAATAGGATGTACAAATGAGAATAATTCCTTTTATATTGCATTCTTTTGCAATATCTACAGTACCTGTAAAAATATTGCAATAGTGTAACTTTAAAAGAGCGATTGCACAATTTTATTAGCTTTTTATGCACTTGTATTTCGTATTTATTAATCATATTTTTAGGTTATTATAAATTTCCATGAATTGCTAAATGAACATGTATATAGCATAGAACAATGTACAAACTATTAATCCTTTGATGTTTTCTAATTGTCAAAATAATTTTACAAGATGTGCATCATTTTCTTGGTCTTATTTAAAAATTTATTTGTTATAATTCGATTTAAAGATTTATCAATTCATCAGATCATTCTTCAATCTATATTTATTAAACTATGCACTAAAAATAATCAAAAAAGATCCAGTTGCTTGATAATCCATTAGAGGGTTAAACAAAGAAGATGCTCTTCTGTGACAAACGATATGATGCGCCGAACATTGCAAGACCAAGAGAAGATGCAATAAAACAAAACAAAATAAAACAAAATAAAAAAAAATTTAGACGTACATCTCTAAAAAGATGGAGCTTAGGTATATACACTAGAAATCATTGGCAATGCTTTATCCAACTTTGCTAGTTTTCACATCGCGAAGGACGAGAGATGTCCTGTCGTTCTACATCCTCAACAGATCTCAGCACTCCGGTGAAACGAACAAGGATCATTTATTTTTTAATCGAACTCGCAGAAGGGCCAGCTCGTTTCTGTGGAGTGCGCCTAACGAATAAATAATTATATATTATAAATAAATGAATAAATATAAATGCACACATACATACATACATACATACATATATATATATGTATATGTATATGTATACAGATGCGCGTGCGTGTACATACACATACATATGTAAATCTAAGTGCGGGAACCTTGAGACGCGTGGCAACGAAAATAGAAAATCCTCGAAAGTGGAAGCGCCGGAACGTCGTCAGTCGATGTTTTTGTTTTTGAGGATACAAGAGTCAATTTTTCGATTGCGTAAATAAAACCCCTGCATCACTGTAACATACCTCTATAGCACGTCTCATAGTTTAATTAGCCCTCGGGTTATCGGTCGTTTAAATTTTCTCAGGCACGGGGAAGCGGTACCTTCGAATATATTTATTTTTCTGATTAGAAAATCGAGGGAAACAGGGAAAAGAAAAAGAGGAAGAGTAGATAATACTTAGTGTTTGGTAATCCGAGGGTTAAGACTGATTCTACAAACGCGTTATATAAAATGCTAAACGGAGCATATTTTATAATTACACTGTCATTATTATTGTTTGTAATTATATGATTACTATTGAATTTGTTTTTAATAAACGGCAAGTGCCATGATTACATATATGGACTGCAGCATGGTTATTTTCAGTCAACCTTTATCTTGGTAAGTAAATGGTAAGTTGTAACATAGTATAAATGAAAGAATATTTCGATTGTTTTGATTTTAAGAGCAATTTTTTTTAAATAAAAATATTAATTAATATTAATATTAATCATAAGTGAATTATTTGCGGAAATTGTAAAAAGATTTATCTTTTATTATAGACAAATATTGATTTTATTATTACTGTTATCATCAAAAAATTAGTTGTCTGTATAAGAAAAATTAAATGGCGTTAATTAACTGTTAATTAAAAAATTTACTAATAGTTGATAGATTAATAGATGAATGCAGAAATTAAAAGTGTTGGATACTAATTTTCGCAATAAATTAACATGATGCATTTTCTGAAATATGAAACAAAATTATATTGACAAAATGAATTCAATAGTTCAATTTCAGCTCAAAGATAAAACGGAGATTCTCGGATAAATATATTATTTCCTATAATATAAAATAATTTTAATATGTTTTAATTTGAAATGTGAATATTACGAGCAGTTTGGTTCTATTATTTTATTATTGCAATAGATAGTTTTAGAGAAATTACAATCAGGCTCAACAATTTTTACATGTTTCTAGATCTTTTTTGGAAAAGACCGAAGCTCCTCTATCTATTTAAACTCATCTTCGTCGCTGTAATCGAATATATATCCTCTTTTTTTGTTTAAGTTGCTATTCAAGTTATAGTTACTATTTATATTTCGATTATGCGCTTTGGATAAATGTGGATCGCCATCTAAAGAACGTCTATAATATTGATTAGTGTTAATATTCGTGTTTACATTCTCGTTAACATTAGCGTTCTCATTACGATTTTTCTTTCGATGTTTCAGCTTTTTCGGCATTGAGAAATGTTGAGTATCATCATGAAAATCCAAATCTCTTCGAATTACGGAATTTGATTCATGGGATTTTACCTGCAATTAAAGTCCAAATTCCTTAATTTTTAGAATAATTAGATTAACAGCGATGAATCTGTATAAAAATTAATAAAAACTTAAACTTCCTACTCTAATTGTCAAAAAATTGCTATAGAGCAATTTTATATATATATATATATATATATATATATATATATATATATATATACACAAATAAAAATAATTATTTTTTATATTATAAAAAAAGATCCAGAAATCGTATTCTATTTGCTAAATTTGAGATCTAATATCTTATTATTTGTCTTTTTTGTATTTTTTATATATTCATATACCTCATTGCTTTCGTTACTAGATGTTTGATGTTCTGATGGGCTGAATTCTTTCTCGGTTGGCACAAGACAATTTAATGTATTTTGTTCGGCTCGCTCAAGCATTCTTTCAAAATGTTGCAAGGATGCTAAAATGGACTTCAAGTAACGGATCTTTCTCGCGTCCGCATATTGCAACAATAAAGCCAAAAGCTTGCAAAAATAAAATAAAATTAGACATATTTTATAATGCAACAATTGTTTTCAAACTGCTGAAGACTTAGAAAAAAATTAAGGGAAAAATATAGAAGATAAAAATCTAGGTTGTGTTATATTTAATATATTAACTAAATTTAACGATATTATTATTCTCTCTCTCTCTCTCTCTCTCTCTCTCTTTCAACAATATTGCTAGAAAGTAATTTACTTACCAAACAGCTAAGTATTCGGCGTGAAGTCGTCATAGAAGACATGATTGTCAATGTTCGAAATTCTCCTCGATTCCTAGATCAATCGCCTAGTGCTGAGTGTTCATATAGAAACGTTCACGGTCACTTCAAAATTAAAAGCGTAATAAAAAATTGTTAATTCTATAAAGCATACGATGATTACATAAAGTGTTATTGTTCGCGTGAGTGAATGTGCTAAATTCAATTTATTCTTTACGATACCACCAATTGACACTATAAAATATCTTACAGCTTTTGAGATCGGACATAAATTACGCGCTAGTAATGTTGTAGATTTAAATCAGCTATAAGTAATGCAAGGTCAAAATTTTCTCTCTTTCATCGAATCTTTAGTTTAAACGAAAAATAATTATAGAAATAAAAAATATAAGGACTATTCATTATTTGTCAAAAGTAAGTAAATTAAAGAAATTACAATTATTTTGTATTAATTTCTTCCTACGTTAAAACAAATAAAACTAATATTTTATAAAATAACTGTGAAATAATATCACTAATATAATATACTGTAAAACAATATTATACTCTTAAACGATAAAGCATTTTATTAGAAAATATATTTTTCTTTTAAAATGCTTTATCGTTTTAAATTAATTGTATCAATTAGTATTGCTAAGGGCAATTACGTGCTAGATAAAGTATTTATTTTATTATCTCAATTATTTTTTTAACTTTTAATTTTTTAATAGCGATATTGTCAAATTTCGAAACTAAAATAAATAACACAAGTTTTAAACACATAAGCAAAATATGTATACAATAATTAAAAGAATTATTTATTTACAAATACAAGAGAAGCTAAAGTATATTAAATATATTAAATATTTACTTCCTTCAAAAATTTATCGATGTTAACAATTAATTCAAAATCCGATGTTAATAATTATATAAATATTATTTAATTAAATCATTTTCTATTTTCAAACACAACATGTGACGCCAAACTAATGAAGAACATCGAGAATTCTTCCTGCAAATCTTAATTCTGACGTTCATGTATTATTCTGCTTATTGTCATTTGATATTGTTGTCGTTGTGTTGTTGATAGGACGATGCATCATCCTTCTATTAAAACTGTTCTTATTGTTGATATTCAGCTGAGAAGGAGTCTCTTTTGACAGAATCCTCTTCAGGGTGGTCATCATGTCCGCTACAATGTCCCTCGCCATGATCTCTTCGTCTAGCATATTTATGTCTGACTTGTTTTTGATGAGAGCTTTTCGGGTGATGTTATCGAGTTGGTTCGCCACTTGGAAAATGGACGGGGATGAGTCCCTTCTGCTAGGTGACACTAGAGGTATTATAGCATCCTCGAGATCCTTTTGGATGCTCTCTGAACTCGTGAGATCGGTGTTGTTGTTTAAGTGAGTTTCTATTATCTTCCACAATTCTTCAGCCACCTTCTGCGCGTCCACGTTCACGATGACGTTCACATTCTTGTTTTGGATTATCGTTCCTGACTGTTTCTATAAGTTACCAGTTGTACATTTAGTTTAGAAATATCAGCCGTCAATGTAATAATAGGCGATCTTTTTATAATAAAAAATTATATAATAATAAATTAATAATTATTTTTTACGCATTTTTTAGATGGCAAGAATTTTTTTGTACTATTAAAATTGAACTATAATAATGTGGTTTTTATGTCGAATAACATTATATTATGAAGATTTTTAAAATGTGTAAAATTAATGTAAAATTAGATTATAATAACGTATTATTGTAACACATAACATGTTTACCGTGAAAAATTTTTCCGTACAAATTATTATTATACGTAGTATTATTAGATAATAATAAAAATAATAAAAATAAAGCGATAGAAATTAGTTTTTTTATTTATTTCTTTATTTTTCTCTTATGTCTCATCTGGCGAAGATTGCTTCGAAGAATGCATCTGAAAAGATTTACATGACACAAATTATGACATCATTAAGTTATAATTCATAAAAGTGTCGTATTGTTTACAAAATATTTAATAATTTTTTAAATTTAAATATTTACATTTTACAATTAGATTGATAATTTGTTACAGTATAATTTGCTACAGAATTGTTAAGATTAATACAAATAATTATGAAAGATAGTTATTATATGCAACAGTAATTTATAATAATGATATGAAAGCTTTTTTTAATGAATTCTCTAAATGTCATATTATAGTTATTATCATTACCTGATTTTTCGCTTGTTTTACTTGAGTATTACTGGCCACCAGTAGGGTGGCCCACAATATTGGCAAGCACGCAATTATCATAACGTAATTGTCACAAATATAATTGTTAGCTCAGCGCGTCTCAGAAATGGCGAATGCATGTACTATAAACCGACTTTTTATATGCGATAACTCGACGTGCCAATGAAATGGCGCGATATCAAGACCTGCAGAAATTAAAGATTGCGCAATCCGTTCTGTTTAATTCGCGCGATAGTCTGTAATCGTTCGCGTGATAAATCTGAGCCATCCGCTTATAGGCAATCAGTTCGTGCACGCGATGCTGATCAATGAGACGCAATGCCAAGGGCTTGTAAGTGCTTTCACAAAATGCACCTTTCAATCGTCAATTATTTTTTTACACATTCTGTCATAGGCATGTACGTAATTTACGTCATAAAAATTGCCAAAATAATACTAATTAATATTAATTATTAATATTAATTATTATTTAATTCATCTTGATCACTGTTTTCTATACATTCCTATATTTGACAATTGTCATCATTTTTTAAAATAAATTAGTGTTATTGTTAAAAATTAAGAAGATTAGGAGTAACAGTTTTTATGTCGTTTTTTCGATTGTCTTTATTTCTGTCTATTCTTTCTTATACATAATTAAAAATATTTTATTAATTTTTTTTATTAATATTTATTTTTTTCTCTGTGACACTAGTACGATTTCAGAAGATTTCATATAATAAAGTGAAACATATTATAATAATTATCTTCTCTTACTGATGGCTTCTTTTCTTTAACTATAATCTTGATCCTCTGAGAGCGTGAAGTCGTATCTTCAATTTGTTTGCGATTTTTCTAAAAAGAATTTATTATAAAACTTTTATTATTTATTATAAAAATAAATAATTAAATTATTATTTTAATCATCAAATGATATTAATTAATATATAAAATATATAACTTTTGACTTACAAGTGACAATATATTTTTTAATATACAAAATTTTTTAATGCATAAATCAAACTTTAAGATCGTGCTTGAGTTTCGCTGCATGTGATAAAAATTTCGTCAGTACGGTCGCATATTACAAAACTAATCAGAATGAAAAAGTAAATATGTTATGGTTATTATTCATGGCCAATTGATTTTCACGCGGAAGTTATAAAGATAAATCAATTTTACAAGAAATACTTTTGACACTCAGCACATCCGTTTGGAATTAATTTCTCGTACGACAGTTCTTCCAAACTGATATGAATAACTCAATTCCAACTTTTAAAGATAGATAATTATATAAATATAAATTTCAAATGATTTTAATTGCCCTTATTATGTATTATCATAATTGCAAAATAATTACTATTATAAAATAATTATTTTAATTACTATTCTTGTTTATATATGTTTTTTTTTTATATAATTTTAGATTTAGCACTTACTATATAATTTGAATCTTGCTCGTGAATTATTTGCCTAGAATTATTTGCCAGATATTTTCAATAGCAAATTTGTGTTTCATTGTTTACTATAATGATCAGTCATGTAATTTTGATTATCCATTTTCTTCTCTATAATCGACTGAAGCGCATTGATCAATCGATCACTGATCTCCTGCAATTTTGCAGATAACTGCTTGTACAAATCTTCGCTTTTCAAATCATCAATAAGAGAATGATTGTTCAATTGTAATATATCATCGACGTATATAATTTGATTCTCAGTCGATTGATTTATTTTGTCATTAGTAAACGAATTATCTTGATATCTTCTCGCTTCTTCTAAATCTGATTTTATGACATCGCTCACATTTTCAGAATCTTGTATGCCGCTCGAATTTTTGGCTCGATATTCCGTAATCGAATCTAATGTAAATATACTAAATTCTAATTGATTAGGGGATGTTGACGTTGCAACTGCAACGTCTGTCAATTCATTTTCTTTGCTTTTCTGAGATAAGTCCGAAATTGGATTTAATTGCCCATCACTAAAATCCATTCTTGTCTCGTTCATCTGCTTAAATCCTTCGGCTTTTATTTCTTCAATCTGATCTAAGCGTTGATTCGTTTTCTTACGGTCCCTTATTGATAGTTTCTCGTCATTAGAATTATTAGCCTTTTCATTTGTCTGAATGGAAGAGAGATCGGTTTCAGTTTTGTTATTGTTGTTCTCCTGTTCATTAAAATCTGAAAGAAATCTGAGGAATGGAATAGAGGAATCTTTTAATAACGTGGGTATATGTTGCTTATTATTATCCTCAGCTGTTGAATTATTCTCGTTTATCGGTAAATCATTAGCTTTTGTTTCTTGATTATTCTTTTCAGATGTATTAACTGTTTCACGAATGTTACTTTCCAAATTGTTTATCAAATCTTGTCGATTATGTAACAAATTATTAAATTGCTCTGATGCTTGTGTGTGTTTAGTGTTTTTATTTTGCTCCTGGTGAGTATAGTCGGATTGCGCGAGATATTTTTTACCTTCCTCGGCAACTTTTAATGGCGTATTAACAGTATCTTGCGGAATAACTTGATTCAGCAAGTTCGCACCTTTTGCAGCCTCTGGTAAAATTTTAATCATTGACTCCACAATGTTTTTTGTGTTTGATAAAATCTGATTTACTATAGATAAATTATCTGCAGTTTGCGAATTCATAATATTTCCAGCAGTTTTAATGATTGGATTAAAAAATCTCTGGTTTACATCATCGATCTTATCTGATAGCTTTCGTATATTTTGCGTGTTTTGTGGCGGAATAAACTGATTCGCATTTCTATGTACATCACTAATAATCTTTGGAACAATTTGTGCTAAATCTGTACCAAATAATCGTTGACTTATTTCAAACGATTCCTGTAAATTTTGCGGATTCGGAAAAAATTGATTTACAGTTTCAGTTAAATCATCCATAATCGATATATTCGTGATGTTTTTTGGATCGATTTGATTCACTTTTTTATTGACATTATTTTTCATTGATTCCAGAGAATCTGATCTAAACTCGTTTGCATTTAACGAGTTGTTTGCTGCATCTGAATTCAATTTGTATCCAAGTGCTTCGTGATTATGTCTGTCAATATCAGATGAAGTATCTTGTATAAATTTCGGAATTAAATTGTTCATCTTTGAATTTAGATTGCGTTCTGTATCTCGATTGTCATCAATATTTTTAAGATCACTCAACTCTTGCAATTGCGAGAAAGTTGTTTGATTTTGATCAAAATTTATTTCAGAATCATCAGAAGACGAATAAGTCTGAATTTTTTGGCTTTTGTCAAGCCATTCTGGATTCGTTTGAGATGGCGATTGCGTTATTAGAGCTTCTGTCATTGAAATTGAATTATCGTTGCGTCTATTACAATCATATCCTTTGTCGGTTTTCTTTCTCAAATGCGTTAAATGATTCGCCGTGTGCGCTGCCAATTGTAAAAAAAGTTCCAAATTTCTCTCATTTTGGGCAACTGAATCTGAATCATTACGCAAAGTATTCCAATCAGTATTTGGCGGCAAAGAATGTACCTAATAAAAAGAAAAGAATTAATCGTGAGATATTATCTAGAGTGATATAACGCGTATAAAATTATACAAATTAGATTACTATATTATGTCTCTCTTATAAATATCTTTTATAATTGTATTACATCAAGCAAGTAAAAATGGTAAGGACAAAGGAAAAAAATGTACGTTAAACGTTTAAAATTAAAAAAAAAAACTGTCGTTTCTTGTTCCTTGCTGTTTCTGTTCTGTTATAATTGTTTTAAGATTTTTTTATATTTTATACTTTGAATAAAAAGATCTACAAACTTAACACAAAGAAGCACTATAATTTAACAATCTGTTTTTCTATTTTGAATTAATAAAATGTGAAAGATGTTTTCTCGATCATATTTAAATTAAATTTGATAAAATTTAGAGAAAAAATTTTATATATATATTAATATTAAAATATTTATTAAAAATTAAAATTTTATATATATATATTAATATTAAAATATTAATATTAAATAAAAAATTTTATATATATATAAATTATATATATATATATATATAAATTTATTTTACCAAAAAGATCAATGTGTTAATAACGATCAAAACGGAACTACCCGGCCACATTTTACCATTTGCCCTGATGACTTAAACGCAATCGCTTTAAATATGACTGTAAAATTGATATTGAGCATTTCGATGTCGTCCAATTTTAATGATTGTTGTCATCGTATCACGTTACATCTACGCTCTATATCGGATTCAGTGTTAGGATTTGTTGTTTATTATTTAGTTTTTTTATGATCCTCTCTTTCTTTTATCTGCACGTCGTGTTTTCATTACAGACAATTATTAATTAAAGCGATATCGATTGGTTATTTTTATAGTAACTACACACAAGAATATAGCATTATCTCATTAGCATTATCTGGTCTTCGAACTTTAAAAGAAGAGAGATATTCATATTCATAATATTGAAATCTGTAAGAATCTTGATAATAGTTATTATTTAAAAGTATCTTTGCAAAGATAAAATTTAACGCTTCATTGTTTTTTAATACAATAGCAGTTTAATTTTTATATGATAAAACTAAATCATAAAAGATAAAATAAATGTTAAAACTAAATAGCAGTTTGATGCAAAATCTATATCTTTTAATTAGAATTAAACATATTAGAATATTTACTGCGTATTGTTAACTTTATGCAAAAAAAAACAGGAAGAATTAAAAGAAATTATTCATATAAATTTTAATCAAAAAGTTAATATTTCAATAATGTTCGAGACTTCTGATAACGTATCACGATTGGTTAACTGGCCGTCCATTCTTCATCGATCATTAACTGCACGAACAAACCGTCGAGATGAACGGAGAGGATTTAATAATTACTTCAACGTCCGTTATGGCGTACATAACTGATGTATTTTCTGCTCAATTATACATACAAGTATTCAATTAGGCTGACTTATTTCTGTGTATCGCAATTGCACACTTATTGATAAATAATGTAATCTAACAGTAAAAAGTTTTGGAGAAATAAATGATATGGATATAATTCTCTTCATATTATGAATGACGTCGATCGTTAAAAATTAAAAATGTCTCTTAAAAAATTAAAAAAACGTTTGCATAACATCTCTATTGTAACTAATTTTGTGCATATTTTTAGGTTTGAAGAGTCGCCAAGAAGCCTGCACAGCTTTCTTCAGTAGGCAAACACTGTCCAAACGCCTCTAGTAACAATGGTTCCTCTTTGACTACCATCTCGTAATCTCGAAACGATATTTTCCCATCGTGATCGACGTCGAACTTCTTTAAGGCCAACTCCGACAAATCTTTCACACCTTCGTCTGGATCTTCTTCACCGGGCTGTTTTATCAAGCAATTTCTACGAAATTGCGAAAATATTTGACGATTACGAATAAAACGGATATGACTACGTTAAGATTTTAATCACTGTTTACTTGAGCAATTGAAAGATTTCGTCCTTCGTAATGTATCCGTCGTTGTTTAGATCGTACACGTGAAAGCAGAACACGATCTTGTCACGCAGACTACCCCGCAAGAACACGTCGAGTCCCATGATCCACGGCTCGAGTCTGATGGCACTTTCGATCTCTCGATCCCAACAGCAGAACAAGCGCTCTACCAGGATGTCTTCGGTGATCACGTGAAACGTGTTGTGGAGGAGTTCTCGAAAAATAGTCCTATCGATTCCCTGAACAATGTGAGTTTGAAATAATTTTTAAATGTAATCTATATTAATTAATAATCTATATACTTTTTTGTCTACAAAGGCAGTCAACTTTCGATTGCGTGTGGCATAACTACCTCGACAATTGGCCTCGATTGTGGCCTTCTACCAATAGATATTGATCGCTCAACTTGTTGTTGGCTGGAATTGGTAGTTAACTTTTTGTAAAGTTTGCAGAGACTATCCAGTTCCACCCTGATAAAAGTAAATCACCAGATTAAACGGTAATCGAAGTAGTTATATGCATATAACATTTATTTTATACATTTATGCTACTAAATTAATATAATTCACAAAACATTCTTGATTTTCGTTGAAGAATTTTATTTTTATAAATCGTCTAATCCTATTAATCTTTTGTTTGTCGATTTAAGTCATTTAATTCTATTTGTCCTTCCTTGTCGAAAGAGAATGATAAAACAAATCATTGGAAAATTAATTCGAAAATCATCGGGACGCGTTCCTGTGAACTCGCCTGGAGAACTTCGTCCTTTTTTTAAGAGACTCGATCACTTTGACGATGTACGCGGAGTTCCTGGCGCCTCCGCCCTCCGGCATTTTTCTGCGGCGTCTCCTTCTTGTCAATTCGTCCTTGCCGAAGTCGGCGGAGATCTGTCGCTTCGAATTCGCCGACGCTTTGCGACCGCTCGTTAGAAATATAGAGACGCTTTTCATGAGCGTCGCACCGGCACGGCCGCTTAGACCTGTTCGACGCTCGGCGTCGGCGCCGACGCCGACGCCCGACTTTGCTCCCCTAGTTGGCGTGACGTTTCGTTGTTTAGACATCTCCGTTCAATGACTAAAAGTTCCGAATTAATTGGACTTTTAGGTTGTTGACATTTTTAAAGATTCTAAATTATTTGTCTAGTTTTAGCTTGCTGTTTCTACAAGAGAATTAAAAACAATGGCATCTGTTTTTTATTAACAATTTCCGCTTTCAGATGTTTCATATAATATTAATAATGTTTCATATAATATTAATAATAATAGCAATTTTAATTGAGGTGCAAGAAGTGTGACAAATGTAGTAGAAAACAGCATCAGCAATGATGCTACTAGACATACATATACATACATATATATATATATATATATATGTTAAAAACATAGAGTTTTAGTATAATTAAGATTAAACAGTAATAAATAATAAAAAAAAATAATATGATAAATTGTAAAAATAAAATGATAAATCGATAATACAAGATTTTATATTATAAAGATACTTTAATATGTATAAAAAAAAATATACTGTTTGAAAATATAGAAAAGAGAAAAAGCAAGATAGACATAATATATTGAGTTAAAAATGACAAACAATATAATAAGAAGTAGTTGATTTTAAAGTAGAAACAAATGAAGAGAAACGAATGTAAAAGAATTACGATTGCAATAAAAATGCAAGTTTGCCTAATAGAAATAGAAAAAAAATACATGAAAATAGGAACTGTTACCACGAACCGATATAGGCATTCGAGTCGATTGATCGATAAGAAATAATTCACGGGGCAAGGGTACGGTGGCCTTTTTTTACAGCTGAAAATTGCAAATAGTCAATCGTAGCTTGTCAAAAGATGTTTTGTGTGTGTGTGTGTGTGTGTGTGTGTGTGTGTGTGTGTGTGTGTGTATGTGTGTGTGTGTGTGTGTGTGTGTGTGTGTGTNCTCTCGTGCAAGTTATTATTATTTACGATCATATTTACATAATTTCCTTGTAACATTAGTGATTCATTGTTTTCGCCAGCATTTTCGTGGCATGCACGAGTAATATTCCAATGAATTTAAATCGTATATTTATGCGCGTATTACTTGGGCTGTATGTATAGAGAATGCAATTTGTATAGAAAGAAAAATATCTGAGATTTGCGATAGAAAGGCGCGCAATGATCGCTTATATTTCACATTATGAATAGCGCAAAAATTTAAATATTATATTAAATATTATATTTAAATATTATATATTAAATATAATATTATATTTAAATATTATATTTAATACAATATTATTCAACATTATATTTAGTACAATATTATTCATCATTGTGTACATTGAGACAATGGACATTGTTATATTGAGATATTAAAAAGTTCATGTTTTACAATCATTTTACGAGATGAAATGTAAAAACTTTTCTCATTAGGCAATGAATACAACTCACGCTATAAATTGTGTCTGAAGCAAACTAACTCGTGCATTATTTAGGATTTGTATGATTTGAACACGCAGTGCTAAGTAGAACACGGAAAATTGTCAAAACTTTGAAGTACACTTTTATTCGTACGTAACCATTTTGATAATTTACTAAACCCGTAATTTTGTCAAATTAAAAAGCAATATGACCTCGGGGTTTTTAAATGTAAGATTATATGTCTATAAATAATTATTTTGACCAAAAAATTTTTCAACAATCTAATAACACATTTTTAATCAATTGCTAAATTATCTAAATAAACACTTTAACGTGAGATTTATTTATTTTAAAACGCTTAAAATATGAGATGTGATTCTCCAAGGGGCATCATTATTTTGAATAATGCATGTCTTATCTTCGAGTAATCGTTTTTAACAACCTCGAAAATCACTCCCGTAAATACGAGAGGACAATTCGTAGCATACGAAATTGCAATTTTGAGAAAACATGATATTAATCTTGGATGGCTAGAGAGAGAGAGAGAGAGAGAGAGAGAGAGAGAGAGAGAGAGAGAGAGAGAGAGAGAGAGAGAGAGAGAGAGAGAGAGAGAGAGAAATCTCTTCTATTTCATCGCATTATATAATTCTTCATTATATGAATTTCTTTCTTTTATCATTTTTTATTATATCTCTTAGTTTTTATGAATATATTTTGTCGAAAGCAGTTACGATGAAAAATTTTACATCTGATTTTTGCCTGTTTGATCTATTTCATTGTGTATAAATTTAATAGATAAATTATGCATGAATTTAATCGAATAATTTTGCCAATGAATGCAATTTCACAAGGATTCGAAATGAATACAGAACTATGATAGTACCTCAATTTAGATTTCACTACGATAATGATCGACACGTGTATTCCCATGCCTACGAATTCTCAATTTAACTTCTCTAATTTCTAACTCGCTATTGACGTAACATGTGAGTTTCGCTACAATCTACATATATTGATCAAAACAATCTGTCTGGTAATTATCGACATGATTTTTCAAATTTTATAGAATTAATAATTCAATTTTTTTTCTATTTTATCTAAAAAAATATTATGTTATCGAAACATTTTTTCAATCTTATATTATAGATATTAATTATAAATAAATATTAATAAACAATTTTAATTAAGTTAATTGATGTTAAGCTAATTGAAGAATATGATTCTTGAATAGAAGCACAGTAATAGCAACAAATAATTGTCAATAACAATTACACTCCGAAAAAATATTATCGCTAAAAAAATTATGTCAATGAAGTGCTCATGCCATTGAAAGCACAGAAGTCTTGCGAGTAACTTTTGTTTGTCATCATTTCCTTCGTCGTACGAGGATGGTTTAGGATGTTAATGGAAACGTAATGGAATACTACTTAAATAAAATTTACTGCCTCTTGTTTGTTTTGTATGCGTTTAATACAATTGGTAATTTCGATTAAATCAGAAAAAAACTTACCGATTAATGACAAAGAACTGCTTCGTCGCGACAAAGGTTTCGTCGTCAGCGGCGACTACGTCTTATCGACCAAACATATCAAATGCGAAGCTGAAAAACATTTTAATATGATATCTAGCAACAGATCAGATGAATATATCGCAGGTATATAAATATTTAATGCGTAGTAGCGAGACGAATCACAATAAAATAGAAATTAAATAAAATTAAATAAAATTAACAATGTATATTTTTACACATTTTATTCTTTTATTCGTTTTTTTATTCACATTATTTATTCATTTATTAATTATAGTTTTTATAGTCAATACATTCATGTAATACATTCATTATATAAAATTATATAAAAATAATTGCGTTAAGATACCATAGTTAGATTTTTATAACATTTAAGAATACAGAAAAAATATATATTAAAATTTAATTGTTTCTATTCATATATTATATCAGATCTTTAATATAATGACGTGTAATTTTTTTAGTGCGTTTGTTATTACATAATTGCTACTTTATTTGGTTGATCAACGGAAGAAATGTTATCATCGGGATTTATTTCTAAGATAGTCGATGTCGAATGATGTTTTCTGAAATCGACATTAATCATTAATTATCCGTTATTGACGCAACTTGTATTTCTTATAATTGTTTTTGCAACTCTCTTACTTGCATAATTTGTCTAAATATTTTCGAATTTGCACCACTTGACGTTGAATATCAATTAACATATTAGTCATCCGTTCTTCTTGCGACGTTGCAAAATTCGCAGCTCTTTTGTATTCTTCAGCGGCTCGTTCTGCAATTAAAACATTAATTATCTTTTTAACTTTTTATAGTACTTATGTGTGTATCAATTTTTGTATAATTTATATTTTATTTAAATATTTAGACTTATTAACGTTAATAATTATCTTTGATATCAAAATTAGATATCATGTATTGTGAAGATTCTCGGATACTTACTGATTCGAATATGCTCGTCAGTAATCTCTTCCCCATTCTGATAGATTATATCAATCTCCTTCATAATATTGATTAGATCTTTTATATTATTAGCATTCCTCACCATTGGATTGTTATTTAGTGCCTGCAAAATAGAGTCTGTATCGTTGTCAATTTTGGCACGCATATCTCTCATCTTTGATTGCTCTTGGACAAGTTGCTCGATAAGTGCACTTAACTGCTTTAGAAATTGTATCTAAAATGCAATGTTTATATTCAGTCCAAATGTAACAGCTAATAACTCGCGTATTTTAATCGACAATATTGTTAACTTGTGTAATTTAAGTTACGCCGTATTGTCCGACCTCTCGTTTATTGTAATCCTTGTTTTTGCTCATTTTTATGGCGAAGTTCACGAGCTTCCCGAAATTTTCTTCGTACAATGCAATTAGCTCTTTCAGTTGCTCTGGTGTGTTTATGGGAACTTTCTCATCTGGTAAATTCAAAGAGTTATATAATATAATATTCTCTATTTAGTTCGCTGATGATGTATCCTGATTTGATGTATACCGCCGTACGTGATATACATCACACCTTGATGTGTTTCTATGCAAACTGCATTTTTCTTTCTTTAATTAATGAATAAATTAAATTACAGACAGAAATCGTTCGCTTAATAATTATATCGCATACATTGCGCATGGATATTTAATCTGTAATCTTTAAAATTTTTAATCTGTAATATGACGCGAACATGAAACATGCAATCCTACCTATTTCTGTCACATTCGAAAACGTGAGCGAGCGACACTGTGCCTAAAAGCGAAATTTACAAAATTATAATATATTTAAGTGTGTAATGCAAGTAGGATTTAATTTTCGGATAATGACAAATCGAAAACATACTTTCGGAAAATTAATTTCAAAAACTTACTCCAATCGTGAAGGCAAATATAATTACGAAGAATTTCATCTTCACTTTCTGGTTGCTCGGGGAACTTTCTCGTTTTGCTAAATGAAACTCTAATGAGATCGTCTAATAGACGAAGTCGTTTTATAGGCACCGTGTATGAACAAAGGCATTTGCGTATGCGACGTTTCCCAAAACATTTAACGGAAACATCCGGCGAAAAATAAACGAACATATCGTCGTGCACGGAAAGCACGCGAAGTCATGCAGGTGCATAGATTTATATGATTATTCTACACAATTAGATATAGTTACATTTAATATTGTCGGGAGCAATAGTATCTTTATTGTTTAAATATCGATTACGTATAGAATATTAATATTTTCTGAGTTGAATATAACATAATCATGAATAGGAGAATTGTCAGTGACGTTTGACAGGAATTTACATAAAATATTTATTACATTTATTAATTTACATAAAAAAAAATTTGCAAGACATTAAATTAATATATTAGTTGCAGTTTAGAGATAAATATATTAAATAACAACATATTAAAAAATCTTAAATCATAGGGATAAATCAGATAAAATTTATATTTCATATTTCATATAAATAAATTTATTTCGCGTGAAAATATGAGTGTTTACACATACATAAGTGCACGAATACAATTTATTTATTTGTTGAGTCGTCCATTCAATGAGAGTGATCTTTTTTTTTTTTAATTCATTCCTTTATCGTCCGAATCCACTGCAAGCAAATATATTACCGTAAGTCGCACATTAATAATTTTCATTATCACGTAATAACATCTCATCTCATAATAATCATGTTATTATATATTTAATATTTTAATATATTTTATTACATAACAATATAGTTGTATATCAATAAAATCAGAATATCAAGTAATTATAATTAAGAATTAAGATTATGTCTCAGATTTTTCCTTATGTTTTACAATTATTCGTAAAATCGTTTCAACAAGTTTGACCTATCAAAGATTGTCGACGTATTTACCCAGAAAATGAGTGTGCGAAAGAACCGCTGCCGAATGGCGTGCTTATTGAACCGGCTTTGGCTCCGCTAATAGAGAAACCAGGATAGCGTCCTCCTCCGCATCCCCATCCGCATCCTCCTCCGAATCCTCGATGTCCATAACCGTGCCTGCGAAAACCGCCGTATCCGCCACCAAATCCGCCACCAAAACCGCCATATCCACGTCTAAAAGGAGCAGGCTCCGGTGCTGCTGCTCTGACTATTCTTTGAAGACCTAAATAAAAACTTTTGATTTAAACCTTGACTCAATTAATTTAGATCGCTTTAAAAATAATTACATTGCCAAATTCTAAGAAGATGATTATTAACTTGTTTATTGATTTAATGTATTAAATTTGAGATTGTTATTATATATATATATAAATAATATATATTATATATAATAATTTATATACATATGTATATACATATATATAAATTTTAATCATAAAAATTTTATGTAACTCTGAACATTATATTTTTGTCAATGAGCAAATGCGTTTGCAATAAATCGTGAGATATTCGAAATGTCAGCATCAACATAAAAAGTAGATAAACTGGTTTTTTATGTTAAATTGACTCGGCATTATACACATTATAACATGACGTTTGTTATTCATTAAAATCAGTAAATTAAAAGCTCAGACAAATAAAAACATGTAAATTAATGCACGCAAATGCAATATTATGTTTTGGAAATAAATCTTTATCCAATCTTCTAAAGTCTTTGAATCTATGAGAGATGCATAAAATATTCTATTTAAAGATATTAAAATTTCCAATTATCTTATAATCTTGATAAATTTGATAATATGTATAAATTTGATTTCCTGCAATACTTGCACGAATTTTTATCTTTACCTTGAAATTGCGGTGCAGTCGCCGGTAATGCTACTACAACTACGATGAGCAACGCAACGAACAAGAGGATCCTTGACATTCTGTCAATGCTGATCGTGTTGCCAAGGGTATTCAGTGCCAAATGACGACGAGAAAATTGGCCAGACAGTCTTTATATACGGGGAACCCGTTTGTGTTCCGGGATATCCCGACAACATGCGTTTACGCGCAGATATGAAACGGGCAGTTTCGGCCGCATCGAATCGACCGCATATCATTAGCACGAACAGAATGAGCCTTTTCTTTGTCGTTGTAGAACCGATGATGCGTCGTTGGTACAGTGTCCCTGGGACGACCTCCTACTCACTCGGTGGAACGTCATTTCGTAACAAGTCCAAGCGGATCCAGCAATCTTTGGCTTTGCTTATAGATCGTCTTCACCATTCCCATACTGCGAAATTTTAAAGGGGGTGCGATCTACGCAGGTTGATTGTCAACAAGATTTTTTTTTACAACAATGACTAATTAATTAATTAATCAACATTGATTAATAATTTTAAATTAATTAATTACGTTTACAGTAATTATTAAAAGTAAAATTAAAATAATTAAAGTTTCTAAAATAATAATTTTAATTAAAATAATTTATCACCACTTATAGGAATGTATTATGAAGTAATTATTAATAATATATTCTTACAATTTCAAAGATTTTTATTTCGTATGAAGATTATTTTAGATAATATCTTCTTGAAATAAAATGAAGCTGAAGAGTTTTGAGAATCACTGATCAAAATCGTGCGAATTGACAGCAAACACATCCTAAAAAATAAGCATCAATCAGTTAGGGCCATAGTCAAGTTGAAGAGAATGAAGAGGATGAACAAATGAAAAATTGTGGACATATTGAGAAGTGTTCAACAATTGGCATGATGAAGGTTTCTAAGAAGTAAAACGTGAGTATCAATTTTACGTACATAATTAATTCGATACACTGTCCGCATTATTGTCAAACATTTTTATCACACACAATTCCCTGACAAAATAAAATATTTTCACCATCTTTATAAAATTATAAAATTGTGTGATGAAACTTCTAATAACAAGACATCTATAAAACCATTATGTACAACGTGAATTCTACGCTTAGAAAAAACGACATTAATTCGAGAGAAGTTGCTATTACAAAATCTAACACCTTGTATAAAGGTAAAAACACGTTTTTAATTATTAACCCTTTCCACTTTTTAAGCTTCTTACATTCCTCCGTTGCATAACTAGATATTCAAAACATTATTTTTCATCTGTCGTCATACGCATATAATCGCCTTTAGATGACATTGTCCAGCATTAATTACACTCCGATACCGGAATAGTCAGCTAGCTTAAAGAACCGTGATCTTACTTGCCTAGGAAATACAACGGTTAACTAGTAGCCTTGATTTTTCTCCGGACTTCACAGTCTTAGGTCGATGAACGAATACATTTCGGGATTCCCATCTAACAATAAATACTCTGCTAATGTGTACTTTATTACGTATTTTATTCATACACACACATACACACACATTATCATTACGAAGAATTTCGATCCGACGAATTCATTTAGACTAGAAAGAAAAAATAAGTACACTCGCATAATAAATTTGTATGTATTTTGCATAATACCCAAACAAAGAATCGTTTTAAAAGTTACATCACACATTACATTTAAATTTGGAACTTCCGACGATCGAAATGAGTATGCGCAATGATTGTACATTAATATTCCTTCCGAAGACGAGTGATTGCAAACTTACATGAGAAATGATCCCATACAATTTTGCAGACTCTCCATCTTATTCTTTTTTAACATAATTTTTCTAATCGATGCGAACAATTGTTTACAAGACGTAGTATTTTTCTGCTCTTTCTTTTCTGCAAAAACAATTATCAACTTTTTTATTTATATTTACAAAGCATTAAATTGATGATTTTGATTTTTTTTCTTGAAAATTATGAAGCATTTTTGTCATCGCACTTAAATCGTGTAAGTACACACAAAACTAATTCGGTATAAACTAAATGACCGATTATATATTTGTAATTAAACGTTTATAATTATGTTTTATTAAAACGTTTGGTGTTACATCATACGTTCACGAGATTCATATTTTTAATTTCATTGCTTTGAACTTACATAAATAAAATGCGTATATTATACGATTGGCAGAATACAGTATGATATATTAAAAAATTCGGAAAATACAAAAAAATCTTTTATTTTAATGCTTTTTTATTATATTAAAATTAAATACAAAAAAAGATATAGATTGTTGAATATGCACAAGAATATTTATTTTTATTATACATAAAATTTATTATACATAAATCAATTTCATTATTAGATTTTGGATTCGTCTCGAGTTATTTAGGTTTCTAGAGTTTCACTTCAGAAAACCTTTATTATAGTGTGGATATTTAATAACGGTTTCTAATTTATATAAAAATATGAGCTATGATTGTGGATTAAGCTAGTATTAACTATTTATATGTTATTATAAATTACGAGTATATCCAACAAAGAGGAGAGGGACATATTTAATTTTTTAAAAAGCAACTTTATATATCAATGCGAACACGCGCACGCGCGTAATTGAAACAAAATATCTTTCTCGGTAACAATAAGTCAAACAATTACAATCTGTCTGGAAGTTTACTATAAAATAGTACAGCAATAATTTAAAGCTCGGTATAGTCTAAATATTAAAAGATTGCAAATTTGTGTTAGTTTACTTAATAAGTATCTTACATAATAAATTGCACAATCTCAAAAATAAGTTTAATATTGTTCTTAAACTAATTCTATTTTTTCTTCGAAAAAATTTTCTCTTCTGTGTAAAACTTGATATTATTTTCTCATTAAATATCTAACATGATATCTGACAAATATTTAACAAAACATGTAAAAGACTTGGCAACTACATAGATAAAATGTCCGAAGGAGATTGTAGCTTTATCCTGAAAGCTTCCGGGCGGATTCAGTTTTTCGCCGATGATATCGATCGCTTTAAGAGTTATTCCTTATATGGCTGTGGACGTTGTTTCTTTCTAAACAACATACATATAAAAAATATTAATTTATATATTTACTTACATATTTTCTTTTATTTCTTATAGCGATTGTGTTTAAACAAAGACAATTTTCCCTAAATGCTTGAATTAATTCAACGCTTCTAGAATAATTTAATAGTCTTTTCCCAAAGCAATTAATTAAATACAATAATTTTCTTTTTCTCTTTCTTGTTTTTCAGAGCAATGTTTCTTCATCGAAGGAAATTATCGAAAAAAGAATCTGACTTACCCGGTTGGAGACCCGCCGTAGGCAGTGGCTACCGAGCTGGCGACTCCGCCTTTTCCTGTAGAGTAACTATTCGCGATGGCAGTAATGGCACCAGGAAGAGACCCGGAGGATCCAGCGCGAGTGGCCAGTCTTGGAAAACTGAAGACCATAGGAAAGAAGTTGTTCAGATGAGGATATCCCTGACGGCGTCTATTGCCCTTAAAAGGTACGAACGACACAACCGGTTCATCGTCTTCTTCATCCTCGTCCTCTTCATCATCATCGTCGTCAACAATCACGGGCGTCTTATGCGTTTTCTTGGTAGGATGCATCTTCGGTCGGGTTACGGATGCCTCCGTGGCAATGAACGGCTTTTCCGTCGGTTGCGCAATCTCTGTAGTTAACGGAATCTGCTCCAATTCGTGGTGCCCCTGTAAAAGTAATACAGATCTCCATGTAACATTTCATAGAAAAGCATTTACTAAATAGAAATTAATATTTACAACATTCTATTTTGGATTAGCGTAAACTAAACTCATAATTTTAAACTGAAAACTGAAATCTCTTGCTACAAATTACATCGAATACAAAATACATTGAAAAAAGAATATATCGAGTTTAAATTTCGTGAAATCATCGTACCTGCGGAGTCAAAGAATTCTGATGATGATGGTAATGATAATGCGGCTCATCAGGATGAAGCTGTTCCCCCTCATCATGATGTTCGTGATGTTGCTCCTCCTCGTGACGATGCACGTCGTTTCGATGGTGATGATAATCGTGTTCCTGCTCTTCTTCGGGCGCCGGCGCCGCTTGTGCCTCGGCGCTGGACACTTCCGATTCTTCGATCGGTTCTGGACCATCCTTGAGATGTGGCCTACCGCCGAAGAAAGCTTCGCCACTTACGGCGTTTCCTTGCGCAAAGACACCCGTTGCCTGGCCACCGTTGCTCGTGCGACGTATCGGTCTGTAGTAACCAGTGAACATCATAGTCCTGTGCGGATAAGGACGCACGGTCATCCTTTTCTCTCTCAGAAACATTACAGGATTGCCGTAAGTATCCAACGTGATGGAAACTGTAAATAATGCAAGTTTTTAATTTAAAAGATAATTACGATCAATCATTATTAGTTTCTCTCTTTAGCTTCTTTCTTTGAAAAATAATTTTTATTCTATTAATAGAACTAAAATAATTATTATTATTTGCACAATTAACTGATATATTATTTGGTATATAATTTTATTGTATTATTATCACATCCAAAAGAGTTAGAAATTTTTTTATAAGATAACTATACAAAGTGTGGTTTCTAAAATCTTCAAAAAATACTCCAAGTTATAAAAGTACATTAATTTCCAACGCTTACTAGGATCGGCTGAAATCACCCTCGACTCCGCTATCGCGAATGTCGATGCGATCGCAATCAGAACAAAGCTAATGCAGCTGATCATTCTCGCTGATCTTAATCCGTCTTCAAGTTTTTTCGTCACGATCTTTTTTTACTCTGATCACTTTCTTTACTTTGATCACCCCAGAAATCCTCCAGAAAATATCGACTTTTTCACGCTTGAGCGATCTTTGACAGAAAATCCGGATAATTAAGCGATTCACTTCCACCGATCTATTTGATGCACCAACTTTTTGCACGATGCTGATTGTCCTTACTGTCGCAATAGCTTTTATATGAAGCACACGCAGGACGATGGGGATGGGTATGTACTTTGATACGGGGTATGGGATGGGTTGGACTCATTGGTGGGTACATGGGGGATACAGGATCGAGCGAATGCCCCACCAGTCTTCGTCAAGTAGTCACTTATACGATCAGGATCGCGGTAAAGCAAACGCACGCACTGTCGAGTACTACGTGACTGTCATGACTGATGCGACACATGAATTAATTGTCATCCGCGCCGATGACAATCTGAATTCGCGGGATTGAATATGGGGAACCGTTGCGATGATCCGTTGATCAAGCTCTTCAATGCATGTAAATGGCATGGAATTATCAGTGAATACGCATACGTATATTGTAAAAGGAAAGTTTTAGGTAATCGTTATATGCGAAAAGACAATATCTTATGACATGTACCTGATTGTATACAAAATGTATTGTTTTGACTCATTAACGTTTATAACAATATAAGGCTTTCTAAAGGATTGCGAATTTAAATATGGCTTCGCACCGATTTGTAATCTGTTACGATTTGTAGTTTACTACTTATATAATTTATTCATTTTTCACCAGTTATTTTTTTTTATCAAGATGCTCTATTTAATTCATTCATCCTATCTTTTTTGAATGGCCGTGATCAATCAGTGGCGAAAGAGGACAATGAACGTCTTATAAATCCTGAATCAAAAGGGTTGGTTCGAGGCGTTTAACTCATGACTGAAATAAAGTGTTTGTAATGAATTCGCTTGGGAAACGGCGGGAATGTGAATGGGCGATGGTTGATGAATGTCGCGGAGGGCCGATGGCTTCTCACTTTCCTTCTTTCGCGACATGAGTTACTGAGTCACCCCGATCAAGACGCGATAGAGGAATCTAGCGTGCCAGACGAACAGACTCGCGGACAGCTTCATGCATTTTCAATCGTTCTAAAAATATACACTATCCGAGAATCGAAGGATTTTGTCCTGCTCGCCATTTTCCTCTCAAGTAATGTTTCTTCTAAGGTTTTCAGACCAACAATAAAATTAAAATAGTTTCAAAAATTATGATTAACAAAAATGAAAAAATTGCCGACGTAAAATACAAGATCATGAATCAAAATCCAAATTTAAATCAAGATAACGAATCAAGATAATCGTGTCAGCAAAAACGATTATGTATGATCAAATGCAACTGCGAGAAGAAGTTGGATACTTCAAGAAGTTATGAGGGATGCGCCGTTCGTCACAAACATAAAATGTGAATAGCAGCAAGAATACGCAATTTTTCTTTGTAGGGATAGGTTAATACCGCGTCTGCTCTTTTGTAGCTAAAGATGATGGAGTTGAAGGGGGACTGATGAATCTGAGCGCGACTATGAGTGCATTTTACTATTCCAGACACGACGGTCACGGCCACCACACCATTGGACTCTTACGGACTCCTTGATCATCCCCGAAGAATTATCGTTACCTCTGACCAGCCGTACCTGTTCGGACTAGAATGACTGACATAATATTAATATTAAAAAGTCACACGTGTGGTCGTGTAGGGAGTTACGTCAACTCGCATCATTATCCGTGGATGGATCCGGCATCTTTACATAAATCGTTTGATACCGTTTATTTTTGATACCGTTTGTTAGTTGTTCTATGAACAGATAAAACCTGATATTTTGCAATGAAAATTTTTATAATATGCAATATTAATTAGAACATTTTTACCCTTTATTATATTGAGAAAATTTTGTACTTTTTATTATGTTAAAATAACACTATTCCAATAAATACACAAAAATAAAGATATTCATGTAATTTTTCGAACATTGAATACGATCTCATTGATCAAATTGTAATAGAGCAATATAATTATCATCTTCGTTTTTGTACTCGAAAAAGTCATTTTTATTGAACAGTAATAAGTCATATATCGAAATTATACATATATTTATTTGTTGCGTCCATATCAAGCTAAAACTATCAAATAACACGTGATTCAGCGAATACCGAGAATTGGAGAATTATTGTAAATTCAATATTTACATCCGCGAACTAATTCGACGATTGCGATTCCAGAATTTGCAGTAGGAACGTTTCGTAATTTAGGTATACGAGTCCGGAGAATAGTACGTCGTAAATGTGCTGCGGAGATTGATTTCGATGCTCTCGGAGAAGGAAGAGGCGGCGGTGCATAAAAATATTCCGGGGGGAATGATGTACGAATTTTGCGATACCAACTGCGATACGCCTACCTTCTGTCAGACAGGCTACTTTTTGATCCGCCTGGTCACGCTCGGAAATACGATATGCGTGACTTGGAAAGCAGTGCGATTCGAAGTTGATTCATGAAATAACGCGGACTCGCAACGTATATAACATCTGCGATACCGGAATATGAGCACGACGTTCGGTAAGCCGCTTAACTAACCGAGATGCAACGATAAATATTGTTCTAATCTTTTATGGAGAATCTCCATGATTCCATTAGATCTCCATTAGAATCTTTCAAGGCGCCAACTGTTATTTATAAACTTATTTATAAACCGTTATTTATAAATTTGATAAATCGTTATACTATATGAAAATTTATTCGTAATTCTTGCTAATAAATTTTTAACAAATTAATATTTTCATCAGCTGACAGCTGACAGCTGGATTAACAGTATTATAAATAAATTATAGGATGCAAAGATTTTTTCGCGCGTGAAAAAAATTTGTGCTCCAACGAATTTAAGGGTAAAAATAAGAAAAATGCTTCTTTTCTCTCTCTTCTGTAATATATTAAGTTAAAATATAATATAAATGTATAAATAATTAATAAATTTAAAGCACACAGAATTAGTTTGGAGACAATGCAAAATGAGTTCATTGACCGTATCGTCCAAAATCGATTTGTATATAAAGCGTTTTTATAAACGAGAACAGAAAGCAGGTGCGTCTAGTACCGTTGAATCACAATTGTTCTGAGTCTTTTTTAAAATTCGCAAAGCATATCAAATATGCATTACCTGTAAAGCTCATAAAAGATACTGATTTAGTTGCATGTGAACTTTTATTCATTACAATTAATCTAAGATTATTACGACTTAATTATTTCTTGCTGTAAATGATTTTTTTTTCATTGACATAGAACGAGATTTTCATGTTATTTTTAATAATACGCGATAAACAATTGTTGCATTTATTTTTACACTCATTTGAATTGTGAAAACTAGAAGGTTTGAATAATATAATTTAAACGACTCTAGTTCATTATTCATTATTCTACTGTCATATTTCTCAGAGTAGATCTTAATACTTTTTGTGCTGAGTTTCGTGAACTCTCTAAAATTGTTTACTCGTCGAACAATGAATTCATATCTCGTGTACGAAGCCAGCCCTCTTCGTCGCGGAATTAAAAGCAGAAATCCCAGAATTCCCAGGACTTCAGCGGTACACTTGACTCCCGCTTTCGCGAATGTCTGCGCGGTTTTGCCGACGGAATCTCATTTGGTGCCATCGCGCAGGCTGAATTAAGATTAGCCGATGTCGAATTACACGTGCTGTGCAACGGCATACGCCGATCGGCTCATGCGCGACAAGCCGTCGAAGACGTGAGACATACAGATCGTACTACTTTGGTAGCCTCGCCTAGCTCGAAATCTTGTCGAACGATCAGCTGGTAAATGATGCTGATTAATTCGTGACGCACATCAAATCGACGGGCGAATCTGTTACCTATCGTTCACGCATCGATTTCGAAGTGAAAAGATTGTCAAATACAATCATTATTAACAAGAAAAATATTAATTTCTCTCGAATTAACATCTTTAATTTGACGTCGATGCTTTTATTTTTCTTTATTTATAAATACATATTTACGGTCTCTACACGTACATTAAAATGTTTGAAAATTCTTTAAAGGACATACATCTTTAAAGAATATTAAATTGAAATTACAGGCATTGGAAATTTGCGCCTCAACTTCTATAAAACTTCATTTCAAGATACATCTTGGCACGTATAGATATTCACGATCTTATTTAGAAACAAATCACGAAGAGTCCGGTAAGTCCGGTAAATCCGGTAAGCATGGCGAGTTGAAAGACCCCGTAATCTCGTCTGTGGATTGCGTTTATTTTGCAAATTTTCCAAATAAAACGGACGAGAGATTCGTGCTGTATCGAATCACAGTATAGTACGTGTTGCCTTAAACGCGCATCCTGTTCAGTGGCGTAACCAGAATAAAAGAAAGATGAGAAATATGAAAAATTCGAGAAACAATGAATATATTATAATAAAGCTAGAAAGATTATTTATTTTAATTAAGAGTTAAAAAAATATATATTTTACATACAGTTATAATTATACAGATTTATTTAAATTTTTAACAAATAATATTACAATCATATAACAGACGACATAACACTACATAATTACATATCATAAGAGATCATCTTAAAAAATTAGTTCTCTAAATTGATTAAATAATTGTTATCAAAATGAAAAAAGTGTCATTTTATAAATAATTCTTTTAATAATTTTTGAAATTTTTATAAATTTTATACGTAAAACAAAGTTAAAATGATGTTCGTCCTCATAATTAATTCAATTTTCTAGCCGCGCCACTGACGTACTACGCTAGTAATCTGCAGTCAGCGAATCGTCGACGGGTAACCGCGTTTGAGATTTAGTATCCAACTTTTCCAGGGAAGACATAAAATAGTCGCAGGTGCATCGTCAACCGACATAAACGCCCGCGCGTATATGCAAACGGTATATACATGCAACGGGAGCTACGGATTTTGCATCACGATAGAGGTCCGATGCAAATGCGAGATCGGGTCGAAGACGAAACACCTGCACCGGTCCATTCTCCTTACCCGAAGAAATTGATCGGTTGGTTTTGTATTCACATCGTGAAACGCTACTTCCGGCCTGGATCGACGCGTGAGATTTTGATCTTAACGCAAGAATTATGTACACTGCAGTTTGACGACAAACTTTTTATCAACTGATTAATGTGAATCTGATTTCTCAAATTATGGGAACACACACAATTAACTTAGTTATTAAATTTATAATCGCGAATGTGCGTTCAATTCTGCAATCAATTATAATTCTCAATTATATCCTTGCTTGCGTGCTGTAATGTCAAAGTAAAAATATGACGAAAATGAATAACTCAGCGTGTCGAAGATTCCAGCCACAAATCATCATAAAATAATGACTTTAGCCGAATGCTCTTAATGTTTGGAATACGAGATTTTTCTGTTCTCCATGCATGAAACGATCGACTATTAGTGATATTACAGCTTAATCATAAATCAAAATTCAGAGGTTTTTCCGGTACTCAATTGATTCGAAGAAAAGTCGAGATTTCCTTTACGTTACATTCACAGGAAAAAACAACAGATGCCTAATATAATTTCATTCTTCAAAGACAGGAATTTGCATACGACAACTCATTTCGCATCATTACTTCTCATGCTTATTAAAGGTAATGTGAAGATTGCTAATAAAATTAAGACATTGCAATGCGTGTGTTTATTACGAATTCGTGAGAAGAATAATCATAAAATGTATGTGAAGAAGATATTAAATCAAAAAGTCATGAAATTTTAAGAAAGATATAAATCTAAAGATTTCTCTGTGAAAACAAAAGATCTGACAGGACAACCGATTGTGAAGGAAGCGTATACTTCATCTATTGCAAGAGCGGGGATATAAAAAACAAAAATATAAAGTCAGTAAAGAAGTTACAGAACTAAGGTTCTATAATATAATAAATGATAAATCTCGATGTGGTCTTCACATTTTTATCTTTATGTCACAACTGATAATTAGCGACTTTATTATTAACTTTTATAACTTTATTATTAATTTCAATCAGAAATCGATTGAAGAAACAAAAAGAATATTACGTGAGCAGATGAGCTTGGAGATGAAAAGCTGAACAGATAAACGACGTGTCTTGAACGTGCGTGTCACGTGCCATAGGTGCATCGACACGATGCATGGCGATCATGCTAGCGGCTGTCTTTTGAGTGCGGACTGCCATATTTCAGCCAACCAATCTTTTTTTTCGGTTTGCATACGAACGCGGAATGCCTAACAATTGGCCTGCCATTGCGGCGATCATATTGTGAGACCGTGACGTACCGTCAATAAGGATGTATTCGTAAAAAAATTCGTAAAGAAACCATATTCAAATTGCGTTTGTCACAGTCTCAAGAAAATTTATTACGTTTTTCCCTTTGAGTCTCAAAAAGAAAGGAAACTGCGTTGTGTTAATGATAATAAGATAAAGATGTGTTAAAATTTAGTATTATTAACTTATAATCAAGAATCTTGATAATATTAATAATGACATGATAATGAATATTAATGACTTTAAATTATTAGTCATTGATATTCATTATTGATTTAATTGAAAGGGACCTGATTTTGAATATAATTTATAGATTTTCATGCTAGAAATAAATATCAAATATTAAATATTCAGATTTAGCAAGATGTATTTATGTAAAATGGATTTATCAAAAATCAAGAAAGAAAAATAATTTTTCGAGTAACAAAGTAATAAAACTGGGAGTGTTATGACACAGAAGAATTTTATTATTCTTTTTGTTACATGAACCGTGGCCTAAAAGTTCATCGAAAAAAATGTGATCACAGATGAGGGTGTGGAGGATCGTGCGGTTGTCCTCGGAGTGTAAAATTTTCACCGTTTCCGAGATTTCAGCAAATAACCCGCGACGCCCAGATCTAGATACCTGAAATTGTTAAGGTAAGTAAGTCTTTCTACATACAATTAATGTTAACTAAAAGTAAATATCTTTGAACTAAAAAAAAAAATAAAAATCTTTGAACTAAAACATTTTAAATGTAAATCGTCTTCTCTTCAACTAATTAGTTTTAAAATTAGATGCATAAAACATGTTTCTCCAATTTTGTGATACAACTCAGAATCTATCTCGAGAATTCGAGAGAATCATTTTATCTCGAGAATTTTGCATTTAATATAATTAATATTTTTTTCAGTTACATCGAACGAATTGTTCAGAAAATTAAAATAATCGCTCAGTTTTACTTCACAGTTTAGCTATCGATAAACAGCAATTGAATAAATTCTCTAAAGATTTAGTAAAATAGCAAAATATTATCAGCAGCTGATATTATCTGAAATTTTTTAACTTTTCTTAAAAATTTTCTTAAAAAAATTAATCATACATGTATATATGTATATATATATATATATATATATAAATGCTTAAAATAACATTTATGATTACATTATGATTTAATACTGTTATTAGTGTTTCATATTTTTATGATAGATATCAATTAATTCAAATTAGATTTTATCAATAAACAGACAGTTCTTTATCAATTTACCTCCTTTGCGTTATAATGCCACGTTTCTCTCTTTTTTCCGGCGTTATACGGCTTCCATCGGCGGAAACGAGTCTGGATGCAATTGCAGTCGGTCTTTCTGGTGGACTAGTGGTTGCTGACGGCACATTCGACAATAATCTTTTGCCCTGACGATTTTCTTTTGATTTTCTTCTGACGTTTAAATCCGACGATACGATAATTTCATCAAACGTCTGGCCAAAAAGTGCTACGCAATTAAAAAGAAAGTAGAGTAAATTATTTGAAACGTTACTGAAGAAAATAAAATTAATAGATTCAAATTTACATTTAAAATACAAAATATTACATTTAAAATTTTTAAATAAATATACCTTTTATAGACATGCAGAAATAAAATTTTTATTAGTTAATTAGATTTGTACAAAAAGAATTTGAAAAATATTTTATTAAATATAATTAATATTTTATCTTTAATTTATATACAATTTAATGTGTATATTTAACAATTCATTGTATGTATATTCGTAAAAACACGTGACAAAAATCTTAAAAAATTCTATAACTAATATCTTTTACTGCTTTACTTACGTTTTTCGTTAGATGCCGTCTCTTGAGCATTGATCATGACACAGACTGAAGTGAATAATAAAAGGGCCAAAAGTTTTATCATTTTGCAACGGGAATTTTAATATGTCCAAAGATCGAAATTTTTGTTACCCTGCAAAGCAAGCAAATAGAAATAACGCTTGAGAAACAAATTCGACGAAGCTTTCGATGAAATTTTTCAGTGCAGTCTATTCCAACATTTACATCATCGAATTCTTCATACAGTTAATAATATAATTAGATTGTTATTAATGATTTATAATAATATATTTAAATTGTTACTAATACTATAATTATCTGATTAATATGCCTGATTATTTGATTATGATTATCTTATCGTTGACACACATACGAAACAAAAAATATAAGTTATGCAAAGTTATGCAATTCTACGACAAATTCTAGAAAAAAATTAACTGTTATTCTTCCATTTACAAAGACTATTTACAAATCTACAGATATTGAGCAAAAACTATCGATTGCATAAAAAATTATGTTAGCTGATTACTATTATTCTTGCGTCATGCCTGAGTACTCAGAAATTCTGAACATCCGTTAACTTCAGAATCATTAAAAGGCCTTCGACGATTTGCAATCACCATTCGTAAGATCGTGAGTTTCGAAGAATTACTAATCGAGTCACTTTCTAGAGCAGTCAGTACTGGTAGAATCTTACGTAAAAGCAACGGATTGTGTAACTCAATGATGTTATCTTAATTGAACTCTATAGCATGAATCTCTGATAGATTATAACTAAATATTAGAAATTAATAATCTTCGAAGAATATTAATAATGTATTATAAAAAAATCTGACCAGTTAGAAAAATATTAGTGAAAAAAAGAGAGAGAGAGAGAGAAAGAGAGAGGATTTAGAAAAGATTTATTTAAAATAATAACATAAATAAACCAGTATAATGGTCTCAATTTGCGTGCATTTTTAAAACAGTCAACTTTCTTTTTAATCAAAATTTCCTTTAAAAAATGAAAACCGTTTTTTTTATTGCAATGATTAATTGCGCATATCGTTTTCGATTTAATAAACATATTTAAACGCGATATAGATAGAAAAAAAGAGATACGATACATATCGTATCATTCAAAAAAATAAGTTGTATCGAGTTCAACATTACGATTAACTTTTATCACTGCTATCTTTGCGCGTCATCCTCGCCTTCGACCTCATGAAATGACAGAACGAACTTCCTTATAGATCAGCGTGGTTTCACTTACTTGTATCATGGACCTCGGACTTAACACTTAGTACTTAGCAATATGTATCTCGACTTACCGGCGATAAGTTGAGGATATACTTTCCGAGTCGACAACCGCACGAGAAATGCGAGCACAATGACGCGGGAGCCTTCAAGAAAGCATCGCGGGTTTGCTATAGTGCGTGGAGAACAGGAACAGACCCATAGGTATTACCAGGAGGAGGTGCTTTAAAGGCGTCATATACTGTAGTCTGTTGCACCAGCCGGACCACTTTCTATTTCATTTTTTTTCCTCTCAATTCTCTCCCCCTCTGTCTTTCTCATTTGATCTCTCCTTCTGTTTATCTGGACGACTCTCATAATCTGTCTCTCTTTCTTTTTACTCAGACGGAGAGACTGGTTTACCGGCTGGCAGGGCCGTAGGTGCCCAGGAACGGCTAAACAATAGTTTAAAACGACAAGACAATCCTTTAACGAGACTCTTTGATGCATCTCGATGTCATTTCTTCAGGGTGGACGCTACTACGATCTAAAAATGCCAATTTCAACTGATGACTGGTCGATGATCTTTTCAGAAAAGAATTTTTCTCCTAAGAGAATAAAAGTTCATTGACTTAAGTAGAAATTTCATGTGAAACTCAATGAAACAATGATGAAATGATTACTTGAATTGATATTTATTGTAACAAAGAGTGAAGCAAGACTCCAGTTTTTTGGAGCTTAGATTTCGAGAAAAGATTTACACATTTAATGGTGTTCTGTAGTTTGCAAAATAACAGGGTACTTCGTTCAATAAGAAGTCATGGTTATCACAGGAGATCTTTAACGAGCAAACGTAATTTCTTGAATGTTCTTCAGTCTCTGTTTTTGGTCATCATATACGTGATTTTTTTATTTTAGTTGTGATTATCATTCTAAAAAACAAGCAGAAATTAATTAAAGCAAGTATGCAAATTTTTAACAATATAAATAAAACTGCAACTGTTTAATTGTCGTCTTATATAAATAGTTTTAAGAAAAGGGATTTAAGAGAAAATTCTAGATGATATGTTGAATTAATATCAGATAGTTTTCATTTCTTTTTTTCTAGTCTGTTTATTTTCATTTATTCGTTCTTTAAAAATGTTATGATAACTATATTTATTGTAATACTAAAGATCGCTCGAGAATTATAATTGGTCCATCATTCGCTAAATAACAAATAAATAAACTGTTTCTCATAGAGAGAGAAGATTCACGATTTTTTTCGATAAGCGCATCTTATGCATCCGTTCTTGAGGGCGCCGCTTCTCCTGGCTGTCCGAGAAGAGGAGAGTAAAGAGAATATCTCGAAACGGAGGATGCTGCGCCGGTGAAGATCGCGGTCATTGCACGGGGCTTTTCGGATCTCGATTTCAGAGGCTCTCGCTCTTAACAGGGCCCTCCTCCCTTCGGCTTCCTATCCCTTTGTGCCGTTTATCCCTCCGTCTCGCGGCGTCTCCTCCCCACTCGTTCTTCGTGATTCCTCCATCCTTGCTCTTCTCGCATCAGATTTGTCCTCCGTCTCGCTTGTTCATGCGCAAATCGCGGCGCTATGTCGCGATATTTTGTTGGTTTTATTTTGGAGAACATCTGGTGGCTGGCATGCGGACAAAGGGAACTTGCTCGCTCAGGAAATCCTCTCGCAGGAGGCAAGAGGGTGGCTCGCGCACGCGGTTAGGCTTATTTACTTGCTCCTAGTGAGTGACGTAGAATGTTTGTAAACAATGGGCCCACAATGATGGTGGAGAGACGATGATGGTGAAATAAATTAGGGGCGATTCGGGGCCGCGTAGCTCCTGAGATCTGCGAAGAATAAGAAACGTTTAACAAAAATATATGTATTATGTTTGCTTCCATTAATATAATTATTAAATCAACTGAGCAATATAATTGCTTAAAATAGTAAAGAGGGAAAAAGTGAAAGAAAGAGTTTCGGATTATATTGAGAATTTCTATTGCTTGCTAACTTTTATTTTGAAAAGATGAGACAACAATAAAGTACTCATGCGTTTTTAAAAGAACAGATGTCATGTAAAAGAAACAAATTTTATTTTTAACATCAGCTGAATCATCGTTAATGAAAAGAAGTAATCTGACAATCTCCTAACTACATTTAATGATTGTGTAGCGAAGGTTGCGGCAATACAGGATTACATATGTTTAAAAACGCATTATGAAAACGGATAAGGCATTGTCTTCCGATTATAGTGCAGCATAATAAACGTTTACGAAGTTATGCAAAAAAAATGTTGGAGACACTGACTTGTGCCATTTTAAAAGTCTAGAAATAATATTAATTGCGCGCAAATCTACGAAATTTTAAAAACTATCTGTCAAAAAAATAATCTTGCGTTTCGTATCGTTAAGTTCAGAGTTTCAGAGTTTAAAAATTGGTATCAATTTTGCTATACTTGTTTTCTACGTTGGCAATACGAAACGATCCGATTTAAACTCGCTCGCTCGATCTTCGAGCTCTTTGACTCCCTTCGAACGAACAATGATCATTTACTTGCATGTCCAAGTGTCGCAAGTCTGTGCATAATCGACACTCCGATTCGCGTGTAGGTGCATCTCTCGGGAGACGAAAACAGACCGGTTTGTCACGCAGAGAGAGAGGACCTAAACAACAATATGGCGTCTGGCCGTCCCTTTAAAACGAGTTAATCCGTCTGTCTGGCCGTCTGCCGATCGCCTGAGAACTAAGAAGATTCATTTCCCCTTTGTTCATTCTTTTTCACACGTACCCCGAAAGGGCCGTGTGCCTCAATGGCACAATGCGCCAGCTCACATTCGTGAAACCTTTCCGGACAGGTCCCACAAACGCGCGCGCGCGCGCGCGCGCGTGTGTGTGTGTGTGTGTGTGTGTGTGTGTGTGAAACATTCATACACAAATATATACATAAACATACATTTGCGCGGCTATAATCGCCACTCTCTCGCGTATACGAGCGCATACTCTGGCGAAAGTGAAATACACTCGTATTTCCTTGGAGAAGATTGTTGCGTCTTCGAGGTCCACCATTCGGTCCGCCGCGCCGGGCAGATGTTTCAGGCCCGTTTCATCCGCGTTGGGTCAACGCAGCGCGGGGTATCAGGGGTACAACGAGATCGTGATAATATAATGCGAATCGCGGATTCTCGGACCCGACCTCAGGGCCCCTCGAGTTCGTTGACCTATGCCCAAGACGAGTCTGGCGCAATTTCGTGGGCGGCCGCAGCGTATTATGTTGCAGCGCAGCATCCTTGGGCTTTAACCCTTCTTAAGATTTAAAAGATGCGATACTTTTCGAGATTTTATCTATGACATATGAATTTTGCGCGGAGAATATTAGTATAAGATCATAAATTATTTAATTTAGAATAAATGTATATAATTATATTTCTGTTTAGATCTTATATTTTTTTGCACAAAATTTAATTGTTACAAGCAATTTACAGAAATTTGTAATAGAATAATTAGATATACCATAAAATATTTTCATGAATGCAAAATTTTCACCTTCTATGTTTCGAAATAAGAAAGGTATTATTTATATCCGTTTTATACCCGTGCGCGATGATAAAATTAAAATATAAGTTAATTAATTGATTGACACACACATACACACACACACACACACACACACATACACACACACATTGTTATATATAAATTAATATATTTTCGCAATAATCGCAAATAATTATATCATGTTAACATATATCCATGCATTACTGTTTTTTGCTATATAACAGTGCGCAAAGATGATGATGAGGTAACAAAGCAGAATGTTTATATGTATATTAGCATAATGGGATTCTAATTGATTTAAATAAATATTTAATTACATAAACGTCTATGTATTAGGATAGAATCTAGCCAAAGATGATTACCATTTTAAGGATTTAGAATCCGTTTTGTCCCGACGAGGAATGAGCAGCGCTGAACGAGGCTGAGAAAGGTCCGACATTGAAACTTGCGCTCTGTGCATTCGCCTGACTGTGTCCTCCATCATAAGGACCACCTCCACCTATGGATCCTGCTGATGCTGAGGCAAAAGATGCTCCTTGTCCTGTATGGTGATGGCCGTAGTCCGGTTGCCATCTGCGTGAATCAGAAAATAAAAAGCAAATGGTTATCTTGTGCACTTTAATTCACAAATATTTGCAAAGAATAGATTTTTTAACTTACCTTCAATGAAAATAATTTCAATTGTCACGTTTACATATAAAATAACAATTTTTTAAATTGTATTTAATTGTTTTTAATTAAGTAAAATAATAATCTATACATACCCTCCACCACAGCCGTAACCACGACATCCATGTCCTCCGATAAAACCATGTGGCCTATGAAATGGCTTATAATACTTTCGCTTGTTTCCGTAGCGTGCATCGTTGTAATCATAATAATCACCACCTAACAAACCGAATTGTGGTGATCTTTTCTCTCTCGTAACTTCTAAAATAATATAATAAAAGCATTTATTTCGTTATACATTAATATTTTAATAATATCCTAGTTAGTGATCATTAACATACGTAATTTCTTTTTTAAAAGAAGAAAAAAGCTAAAAGAATAAAGAAGAATAAAGAAGTTGTATAAACATATATGCGTACAAAAATACATAAATTTTTACATTTTTATAATTAAAATAATTTTTTTAAATAATTTTTTTAAAGACGTGTGCTTGCTATAAAAAATCTTGGTCTATTAAATTTTGATTACTAACCGATTTCGGAGGTATTGTTTATAGTTGAAGCAACGAGATCCAGCACATCAGAATTAATCATCACCATCTTTTCCATCGGTTTGCCAAATGAGTCTTTCAGATAAATCGCGCCAAATATCGTTATTAAGAGCAAACTTTTCATTGTGAAATGTAAATATCACTGTTACTTGTTGAATGTCTAAAAAACGATTCAAAGCTGATCTTTCGTTTCACATGCTTTTATAGGTAATCCCTTCACCGTCAAACTCAAGGAAAGTCATAATTTCACAATGTCGGAAACTCCGAATGTTAAGAAACGGTTATTAGTCTTCGAAAAGTGGACGACCTTCTGTTCCAGGGACGACCGGAAGTAAGCTGAAGACTAGCACACTGAGTACACAAACGAATCCTCGCTGATAGATATTGACGTACAATTTTGACCGCGCTTTCGAAAGTACTATACATTCATTTGTATATACATTTCAAGCTTATTCTTATGTTATGTACATACGTTTCTCGGAAAAAAAGATCTTTTTTTTCTATGTCATTTCTTAATAATTCAGATATTATTGATTAAAGTAGTGTAGTATTATAAATTTTCGGCAAATATTATGAAACGTATTATTACATCATTTTCTTGTTAAATGTTGTGTATAACATTTTAAAAAAAGAGAAAAAAAACATATATTTTTATATGCATTGCATATTTATATATGCATTATACTAATATTTAAAAAATTTATCAAGTGATCGACCTTCATGAACAAAAAGGAAGTAAATCGGAGAAATATATGTGCACGAATAAAATTCTCAATAGGTTTTAATGTGTAATAATCTTGATCACACTTCCAAAATTCAAAATGTATAAGTAATATTTGTAAAATTTGCTTAGGAACAAAAAATTAACATAAAATGTCTTTTATTTTTTCAGACAATCTTGATGAATTTAAAATTTTTTCTGTTATAGATATACATATTAATTATATTCTGCGGCAAAATTATACATGCTACTTTTCATTTAATTTAAGCATACATCTCTTTGTCGATTATTGCTTATTAAGTCATATAATAATCTAAGAATTTAAGATATTAATGATTATTGATAAAAAAGAGATGTACTAATATGTTAATTGCAATTAAAACGCTGCATTGGTATCGAAAAAAATCATAAATTTTATTAAATTCTTACATGTTCATAAATCACGCAATAATATATTACATAAGAATGCATAAGAGGCTGCAAAAAACACGTCAATCTATTAAACATATATATATATATATATATATATATATATATATATATATATATATATATATATATATATATATATATATAATGATAACGCGTGATAATTCTGAGAAATCGCTGAACAAATGACATGCGCAGCGTAACAATTATCAATAATTACGTATTAATTGCGACAATCGCGTAACAATTCGCCGATTCGGATAAACATCATATACGTCACGATTGATTCTGATAGCAACTCTCTCTTTTTGTTTCTTTCTCTCTCTTTTCTTTTTCTCGCTCTCTCTTTTTCTTTCTGTTTCTGCGATTCTCTCTTCCGTTTTCCTCGTTCATGTACGCGCACAGAACAAGTCCGACGAGTTTTTATCCCCGTTGTTTCTGATACTTCAGAGATGCCTGCCATCGTGAGAATAAAGACAAAGAGAAATGTTGCCGGTACCAATCGCGACGCTGTTATTTTCCGATTTCATAAAAATACATGAGGCGTAAGCACGCTCAGTTTAATCGTTGAGTATTACCCTTATGAGTGGCACAGTTGAGATCGCATTTATTCCTCGGGATCTGAAGTGGTAATTAACACGAGATTTCCTGGTCCAAATCAGTTATACATATTATACATAAAATAAGAAGATATTGCGTAAAACAAAAATAAGAAATAAATTGCACAAAGTTACTTTAATCGAAATTTTGCAACTAATCACATTTGCACTAAAACTTTTATAATACCTTTATTATTATATATCTCATTAGCACATTTCATGTAAATTACAGATCCAGAGTTTAAAGGAGGCGATCTACTCGTAGCTAATTATATATAATTAAAGTACGCTTATAAATATAAAGAGAGTATTAAGTTAAGATCTTTTAGGTATCTAAATATCATATATGTATATTAAAACCATTCCGGACACAGAATGTCGGATAAAATATAAAAGTGATTTAGTCTGAGGCAGATACGTCATTATTAACTATTAAAGACGGATTTGTCTGTAGATTATATTTCCGTATTTAGCTAAAGAATCTTTTGTTTTAAATTCTAATGTTATAATTTTGATCTTGATGCATTTCGTCGCATCAAACGTCGAAATAATGTTCTGATTTCACGATTCGCAATATGAATGTAATATAAATAAATACCTTGCCCTTGTACGTTTTCTAATAAATGCTCAAGAATGTTTATCTATTTTCAAAATTGAATTAATTTCGATTGCGAGGAAAGTTCCGATTTACAATCATAATTTCTAAGAATATATTCAAATTTATAACTCGTAATTTTAAACTTAAATATACATATTTATCTAGTTTTATGATATCCATACTTCTAATTTTTTAATAATTAATTTGATTCTCGTTGCACAAAATTGGACAATATCATATTCGTACCAGTTATGTTTGTTCGTGAAATATTGAAATATAAATCGGAGTATTATATCGTTTTTTATGTTCAAAAAAACCTTTTCGAATGTCTCCTCATCGAACCGCTTCGTCGTATCACAATGTTTAATTGAAGATCAACATGTCCCTGGTGTCAGCTGACGCTTGGCTCAACGCCGAACTTTTCGATTCTAAATTAGCATAAGATCCTGAAGACGCGTTGCTGGACGCGTCTGCTTTCGCGGATCCTGATCCATTAGTAACGGCTGATGCTTTGCTGTTCGCTGATGCCGATCCACCACCGGATGCGACCGCGTTGGAGGACGCCTGTGCGTTGGCATTTGAGCCTGTGGGATAGCGAATCATTTAATTACGATCAGTCCTGATTTCACAGCCTCCGCCATGGACAATGCTGATGCCTTGGCCTCGGGGCTTAGGTCTGTGGAAAAATGAACACGAAATGCTTTGTTACGATGAGTCTGACATGGCACACAAATGTGAAGCTTCTGATTGATTTCCCATTGGATAAGTTTTTTTATTTTTCCAATGACTTTCGTAAGTCGTTCGTAATGGATAGTGCAAAGTGCTGAGAACGTATTATATATGATAATATGAATTTGATGTAACTTTTGTAACTTGGGGACTTTGATTTGCGATGACGTGCAACAATTGGTTTTCGTGAGTTCGGTCGTTAATCGATAATGATATAAGACGGAATAATTTTTCATCTCTTGTATAATAGTCTGGATAAATTATGCGCTGGAAATTGTTAGGAAAGACGCATCGTTTGTTCGATGATCATTTCAACGATGGATATTTACATATAGTAGGATGTTACGTGTTAAAGATAAACGTCCACAAGATATTATATAATGACGATAACAATTAAAGGAAGTCGTGCTTATTCCTAATAAAGTAATAACTATGTTAGCAAGCACACACAATTTTAAAAACTAAAAGCACTACGTGTTTGTGCCGTTAATTTTCCAAATTTTGAGATTTACATGTGTTAATTTTTTTTAGAATTTTAGAATAGATTTTGCTTATCATGTAGGACATCACACGCAACACAGATTTATATGTAAAATACATATATACCTCCTTCGCCAAATCCGCCTTGACCATATCCTGTTCCTTTAACGCCGTTCCCGTATCCAGAGACACCACCGGAACTTCCAGCGTGGGCATTAGCATTACTATTGGCATTAGCATTAGAACCTCCGCCGAGGTTCAGACCGGAAGAGCCACATTGTTCACATCCACCACTACCTTGGCCACCAAGTGAGCTTCCTCCGTATCCCCCCTGACCTCCAGATCCTCCGAGAACAGTTCCTTGACCGCTGGCGGCTCCGGCATTGGCATTAGCATTAGCGCCAGCATTGGCACCAGGAGAACCTCCAGTATATCCGCCTTGACCACCGAGAGAACCCCCACCGTATCCTCCGTATCCCCCCTGACCTCCAGATCCTCCGAGGACAGTTCCTTGACCGCTGGCGGCTCCGGCATTGGCATTAGCATTAGCGCCAGCATTGGCACCAGAAGAACCTCCAGTATATCCGCCTTGACCACCGAGAGAGCCCCCACCGTATCCTCCATATCCTCCGTGACCTCCAGATCCTCCGAAGATGGTTCCTTGACTGCCAGCGGTTCCGGTATTGGCGTTAGCATTGGCGCCAGCATTGGAACCGGGAGAAACTCCAGTATATCCGCCTTGACCACCGAGAGAGCCTCCACCGTATCCTCCGTAACCTCCAGATCCTCCGAGGATGGTTCCTTGACTGCCAGCGGTTCCGGCATTGGCGTTAGAATTGGCGGCAGCATTGGACCCGGAAGAACCTTCAGAATATCCGCCTTGACCACCGAGAGAGCCTCCGCCGTATCCCCCGTAACCTCCAGATCCTCCGAGGACAGTTCCTTGACTGCCAGCTGTTCCGGCATTGGCGTTAGAATTGGCGCCAGCATTGGCACCGGAAGAATCTCCAGAATATCCGCCTTGACCACTAAGAGAGCTTCCACCGTATCCCCCGTAACCTCCAGATCCTCCGAGAGAGGTTTTTTGACCGCTGACGGCTCCAGCATTGGCGTTAGCATTGGCACCAGCATTGCTACTGGGAGAACCTCCAGTATATCCGCCTTGACCACCGGAAGGATATCCAGTATATCCACCTTGACTACCGGAAGAACCTCCAGTATATCCGCCTTGACTACCAGAAGAACCTCCGCCGTATCCTCCGTAACTTCCGGATCCTCCAAGGGTATTACCGGCGTTAGTGGCTCCAGCATTAGCATTGGCATTAGCATTAGCACCAGACGAACCACTGACTTGTCCGAATCCGCCTAAACTTGAGCCAGATCCATGGCCATCGTAACCAAGAGTTCCCGAAGATCCGCCGGAGCCAGTTATTGGACTTCCTTTAATTGGTCCAAATCCTCCTCCAACACCACTGGCTCCAGCACCGGCATTGGCATTGGCGTTAGCGCCAGCATTGGCTCCTGCTGATCCGTGCGAACCGGGGAATACTACTCCGGATTGTCCCGGATAGGTAGTAGGAAAGCCTTTGGGTTTCTCGCCCAAAATATTCGGACTTGCTGATTGATAGTTTGTTCCTCCTCCAACATTGTGAGATACGCCGCCATTAAGGAACGGATTATTCGTGCCTATTGGTTCTTCGATGGCGCTAGCTGCAGCATTTGCGTTAGCATTTGCGTTAGCATTGGCACCGACATTGCCACTAGAAATGCCCACGCCGGGATTCAAAAAGGGATTGTTGCTACCGATTGGTTTGCCATGTCCTGATGATTCTGTTGGGTAACCGCTACCTTGTTGATATCCATAACCATAGTTTTGTCCTCCCAGAACACCTCCGCTATTTCCGCTCGCACCTGCCTGAGCGTTAGCATTAGCGTTAGCATTAGCGTTAGCGTTCGATCCAGTGCCGCCAGATAAAAATGGATTGCCTTTATATCCAGAATGAGTTCCTTGAACGCCGCTATTTCCGTAGCTATTAGCTGTAAAGAAATATTTAAAAAAAGTTAATCTTTTTATCATATTTATTTATATAACTAATAACATTGTATATGATCCATCACATAAAGATTCGACACACGCTGCTACAGAGATGAAAACTAAATTATCACGTAATACGAAAGTCACGAAATTCATGCTCTCAGTCTCAGTCACGCATAACGTCAGATTCTTTGTTCCGTGTCTTCCATTTAGAATGCATGATAAGAAAAACAGCGAAAGTACATTATCAGCAGTGCCTTGTTTCTTGTCGTTATATGAATGTTCTATTAAAGAATGTATCGTGACTTTCAGCCTTCAACTATGACACAAATGCAGAAAATGTTTTTTGGCTTAAATATCCTTGAATGGAACTTCCGTCCGATGTAAAATTTGTGCAAGATGCTTCGATCGTAGAAGTACATGAAACGATGTTGCATCTTAATCACATAAATGAACTGTATACAAAGAAACAGATTATTTACAAGTATCTTGAATGGTCGTTATCCAATTCCAACTTTGTCACCAATTAATTACAACATTGTAACGCTGTATGATAAGACATGTATAAAGAGAGTAACACAACGAGGCGATTAATTATGATATAGCTTCCATGAAGAAATTATATAAACATAATGCAGAAAATTCATGGAGCTACCAGTTAGCGCATTAAGATTCCAACGAGATGATAATTGTGCGATGACTTTTGAGTGCGCTCGATCATAAAATGTCACCTGGATTAGGTCTTGGCTCCTCGATGATGATGACCTCGATGGGTTGTGGCTTCGATTTATGCGGTTGACGATGGTGATGATGCTGATGATGATAAGAAGGGCTCGGACGTTGATACGGCGGGTACTGCGGAGATTCCTCGACAATGACAATCACATCTTCTTTACCGGCTCCATGTGGTCGGTGAGGTACCGGACGGTATACAGACGGAGTTGGTCGAGAGAGTGGCAGTGTGTTTACGGGAATGACTTCTATTCCTCCACTAGGATATTTATTAGGAATTACATTCACGTCGCCACTGCCTAAGACGTTCGCACCCGCGTTCGCATTCGCGTTCGCATTAGAATTAGTCGTGCCGATGGCCTGGGATCCAGAAGGATAATAAGAAGGACCAACCGGATGCAATCCGCCATTATCGTTGGCGATGGTGTTGGCATTTGCGTTTGCGTTAGCGTTAGCACTGGACTGAGAGCCACCGTAACTTCCGTAACTTCCGTAATTCGGTTGACTGACTTGAGAAATATCAGGATAATAACCACTGTTCTGGCCATTATTGCCGAAATACCCCCCAGGTATTCCCGAAGAACCTATGTTAAAAGTACGTCATTCATTAACGTGTTAATGATAATAATAAAAGTGATAATAAGAATAAAAGTTTAAATGCAAATCTAGATGAGAAAATTCATTGTTAAAAAATAATAAAATAGTCAGAGACAAAACTATGAAGCTATGAAAGTAACATATAGTAAAAGAAAAATCGGAATTTTGTCAAGATATCTTGCTGAAGAGACATAAAAAGTCATAATACAAAATATTCGAATAATATTTTTAAAATATAATTATGACAATATACAAATAAAAAATATTTTAATATAACTGAAATATATTGGAGACATTTAGAATTTTATAATTTTTCGCAAACTTTGACTAATGTGTTACTTCAATTGTCATAACATCCTATTTAACGACACGCTTTAAAAGAAATTCAAAATATGTAAATATATCAAACATAATATGCAAAAACATATCTTTATTAGTGTACATCAGATCCTACCTTGTAGATTGGCGGACGTTTGCGCGTTTGCGTTTGCGTTCGCATTTGAACCACCGTATCCTCCGTATCCGTTAGCTTGAGCATCCGCTTTCGCTGAAGCCGAACTCAAACCACCATTACTATTTGCCAATGCCGATGACGAAGCCGAGGAATATCCGCCGCCGATTCCGACAGGTCCGAGATTCAGATTTCCTCCCAACGACTGAGCATTGCTGTTAGCTTGGGCACTGCTACCACTTTTGGGCTTAAAGATTCCCAACGGATCCAGCAAACTGCCGACGTTGCCATGGATTAAATCGCCTAACACACCTTCATAAATAAAATATTGTAAGATTATTAGAAGTATTGAATGATAACGTTATTTATGACATTTTTCTGTACACTCCGCAATTTTTTCTCTTTTATTCGTTAATTCTTCTGGAAATTTATTATCTCGTAAAGTCTCTCTCTCTTTCTTTCTCTCTCTCTCTCTCTCTCTCTCTCTCTCTCTCTCTCTTTCTTTCTCTCTCTCTCTTTCTTTTTCTCAGAAATATTTATATATAAATTTTATAGCAAAAAGTTTACAGTAAAAAATCGATAGTTAATTTAATTTAATTTTTTTTAACTTTGCGAAAGAAACAAAAGTTTTTGGTATGACATAATTCTCTCAAATCAGACATCATGTCATCATTACGTAAATATCTGAAAGTCAATCTGGCAATAATATTCCTTTTAATTCGTCGCAAAATAAAGGGAAAAGAAATTGTTTTTTTATTTAAAACTCACCAGGTCTCGCGGAGGAGCCCTTGATCAATAGCAGAATCACCACCGGCACCAAACACCTAAACAACTTCATGATGATTTTTCACTTTCGGAATTAAACGATTCGCCTATCACACACAATATTCTTCCTTGTTTTGTCTCGCTGATATCTCGATGGTCGAAGAGTCAAGAGCGACTGAAGCTCTCGCACGAGGACAACATCTTATATACGACACATGCGTGGATTTTACGTCGGACAATAATTGACCCTCTCTTTCTCTTCTATCGCGTGTGCCTTTGTTTAGGATTTCTTATAATCTTTTATTTTCATGAAATTGATGCCGATCTCGAGAAATTATGTTTTAAAAGCAATATATTTTTACACTAAAACTAATTGTAATGTAATTTTAGCGTTAGATATAATCGTTACATTAAATGTAATTTTAGTAAAGACTAATTGGTAAAAGTCAAACGACAAGAATTTTACCGTTTATAGAGTCGGTTATCAAGGTCCGCTTATTTCAACAAAGTTTTTTTACACATTTTTGGTTCCGAGAGAGAGTTATTCTTTTCCATTATTAAAGAATTAAACACGAATAATCCAATAAAAAGTATGTTTTTGTAATTTTATAYGTTAGTTTTAGTTATAAATAAATAACACTTTTAAAAAATAAAAGAAAAGAAAGCGAAAAAAAGAAAATAGGAAAAAGGAAAAGAAAGAGTAATATAATAGAACAAATTATTAAATTTGTTTAGTTTTTTCTTAATTTTTTAATGCATAGGTGTAAATAAATAAATCAATTTTTATTTTACAATCTATTAAACTTTTTTTTCTTATTTAAAGAAGTAATTATAAATATTTTCATTAAGCAGGAATATTTTTTTGACAAAATAAAGACAAATTATTCTCGATTTTTGCATAAGTATGATAAATTTAATACAAGAAAAATATTGATTCCCAAACAGTCTTAGCGGTGTGACAAAGTCATTTGCAATTTAAGCAGTTGAGATGACATGTCGCATGCATGTGTATGGATTTCATTGAATTCTTGTCTCCTTTTTATATCGATGAGTTAATCAATAATCTTGAATAAATGATTGAAGATATTTTTTATTTTAAGCGGGAAATTATTTAAGAAACATTCGAGTTTCTATAACATTTTATGAATATTTCAATTATTTTGTTAAGTGTGCAAGAGAAATTAATAAAAGTTGCGCTCATATAATCATACCATGCCAAAATTTATACAAAATATATTTTTAATTTGAAGAAATCTTAAACATAGCATACTTTGTTTTAAATCTAGTATGATGTTTGTTGTATAAAGTATTATTTGTTACGTTGATCTTTTTGAAAAAGAAATATTTTGTGAGTGTAGCATAAAAGAACTCAGAAAAAATTTGGCTTATAAAGATGAAAAAGAAACAACGCTATAAAAGAAAAATTCTTATTTTTATTTCTCTATCTTTCCATAAAATTAGCATAAATGTTGCAACCAACCTACACGTAGATATACGTCTATGTAAGCGCCATCCATGTATCTAAAAAAAGATTGCAAATTGTATACATGCGATGTAATTGTAATCGAGAAAAATTAATAAAATTGATAACCTTGATAATTAATATTAATGTCTCTTTTGCAGACAGTTCTTAGATTATTAAACGTTTGTTAAAAAATCGAATTTAATAATTATAACTTTACGAGAAGCAAATATAAAATGTCAATTAATTATGCAGAGAAAAATCAATGAATGCAATGAAAGTAATGAACTGATCTTTTAAAATAAGGGAAATATAAATTGCTGTCCTCGAAATACATTCTCTTTTACTATAACATCTTGATGACTTCGGTGACGATCTATATTAGGTCAAGGAAAAAATAAAATAAAACGGAAAAGAAAGATAAATTTTGTTCAAATTTTTTCATTTTGGTATATTTTTTATAATTATATCAATATACTTCGATATTCAAATATGTAAATAAGTTTTTTGTAAAATTTCTTGTTAATCTGTTAAAGAGTTTAATTTAAATGTTTTATCCTATGTCATGTTTAAATTCGGCTACTATTGTTTTTTAACAGCATTAACTTTTTTATTACATTATACAAAAAAAATTTTTTTTGAAAGTATCTTGCAGATATTTTATTGAAAATTTCAGAAATTATTAAGTAATGTTTGCATTTAGCAGATACCAATTCTGTCACTGCTGTTGATCAGCACCAAGACTGCGGTCGATCAGCACCAAGCAATAGTCTATTTAACCATATTTAAATATGAAACTAGATCGTAGATTCTTGCGAAACCTGTATCGTTCCGGTTCTTCAAGGTCAGGTTCAATGACTGGTCATCAAAGAATTAATAATTGCTTGCAGAAATTTTTTGATCCAAAACTTATAAAAGTCACGACTTGCAATTGATAATAGTTATACCTGATTTAGTTGTGCAATAATACATTTGCAGGTGCAAATAATTTCGTTGCACATATAATATTTTGTTTTAACTGATTCTGTAATTGGAAATTGAAATTATTTATATCAATTTTATGGAAAAATTAAAAAAAAAATACTTTCTTTTTTTATAGCGTTCAATTGTTGTTTGTCTGTATTTGTGAATTAAATTTTTGTAATATATGCGAATAAAACTTAAAATATATAATATAATAAAATGTTATTTATAAATTGAAACTCTAGTAATATATTCCTGAAAAAGAAAAGTAAATGAAAGAATGAAATAACGTGGGAAATTTTTTATATCAAATCCGTTATCCAGTAACGTAATTCTTTTACATAATTAAAATTCCCTGTTAGTAAAGGGGAATCCGTTGATTGTGAATCGTAAAATAACGTTACTCAGAATTAGTTGAATAATCAAACGGAACTCGGTTTTGTTCCAAGTATGCTAGCAAGTGACCGGAAAATAAACAATTATCTTTGACGATAATACGACCGGCTTTGTCGCTAATCATAAGCACACAGATATTCGTATATGTGATGAGCGCCTGATCTTCACTTTGCGATAGTAGTTATTTCCATCTGCGTCATCATAATGACGAATGATGGACGTGAATGAGTTACTTGAGTCCTAAGTGTATTTACTTTCAGCTAATAACTTTCTAATCTTAAATTCAAGTTGCAATTTTATGTCAACTGATGCATGAGGAACTCATCGTACATTTTAACAATCGGGAAATCCCCATGATACAACCAAGGCAAGCCTTTGTCAGTTTGTAAAGTAAACAAATTTTTAAAATCATTTGCTTGTCTTTTAAAATAATGCCTTATATATTTTGCATATATTAATGGTTATAAAAAAAATTATGTATTGTCTATCAAAAATTTATTAAAATCGTGTAATAAATTTTCTGACAAATTAGTTTTTACGATATTTTTTAATCCTAAATTCAATTATCAAATATGAATTTTTACAAAAAATAAGTATGTCGTTTTATTTAAACTTTACTAATTAATTGTTTCATATTTTATAGTAAATAGATATACATTATAGTAATACATTACAATACATATTAATTTTTCTAACAACAAATATTTCTGTTAAGAATTACCGTATCGCTCAAAAGTATTTCAATAAATGCTACTTTTTGCAAAAAGACGCGAATTAAATTGCTTGCTCTAAATGACTTGGTGCTGATCCTTCTCATATTGGAACCAAAGAAATATTGACATGTTATATCTTAATTTAGTTTCAATGCAAAAAAACAAAGAAAAAACAAGAAAATTTAAAAAAGAAATTTAGTAAGTAATTTAGTTAAAAACTGTGACAAATCAGCTATGGAATGTGCTTCAATATCAGTAGAAAAACATTGACTTAAATTTTCGATAAACTCACAAAAAATGCCCGGCATGTTCGCAGCTGTAATTAAAGCGAAAGAAAGTATTTCGAAGAAAAAAAATTCATAAGATTCAAGAGAAATTATGTTTCTGAAAATGTACAGAAAATATTAATCTGTGTTAATAAATAACGTAAATGTAAAAATAAATTATTTTTTTATTTTTTGTCTAATTATCATAAATTTTGTCATTTATTGAAACTTTTGAGCGTACTGTATATAATGACAGTTATTTTTAATAGAAATTAAATAAAAAAGACAACAAAAAAATTTTTACAAATTTATTTCTATAAGAAATTTTTTTAATTAGTCATTTAATTAATAACTTGATGTAAGAAAGATATATGACGTAAAAAGATAATCATTCAGTTGACGCCGTAAAATGAATGAATCAAGATCAAATGAATGTAGATAGAACGTCAATATTACGGAATAAAATGAATGGCGAATGCAAAACCCACAGAAAACCTTCGACTATTTCTAATGACTCACCTATTATATGCAGCTCAGTCGAGCGACAAAATTTGGTGTCAACTAGGAAAATCCAATCGTTTGACTTTAACTGCGGTATTTACTATATATGACGATATATGACGAACAATGACGTGATTCATGACATAATTCATGTATTTCCGTGGGCAGCGAACTGTTAATCATTCATTATTTAGAACTGAATTGTTACTAATATCATCGGCATTTTATAGAGATAATATGTAGCGTAAATTACATTATGTCTGTTTCTCAGTCAATAAAACAAAATTAAAAAAAAAATTAAATAATAGTTTTTAATTAATATTAATTTTTTTAGAAAAAAGATTTGACTGTAAATTTATAATATAATAAATTGTAGTCCATACAAGGAGTATAATTTCTAGCTTATGAACTAATCGTTTCAAGATATTTCCATATTCAAGAAATAAGCGGACGAATCTTCAATGACTGAAAATTTGAAGTAAAATGTAGGATTAAAAAAATTAATTAAATAAGAACGTAAAATGTATTGCAAACAATATTAGTCTAATGTAAGCTTAATATTGTTTCTAAAAGTTAAATATTGATACACGATTTTATTAATCAAGAATTCAAAAATGGATGTGTGTGTGTGTGTGTGTGTGTGTGTGTGTGTGTGTGTGTGTGTGTGTGTGTGTGTATTTGCAAAATTATAAAACAAAATTTTCTGTATCTTTATGTTTTTTTTATATTTAATGATAATGATTTTTATATTTAATGATAATGATTTAGTCTGTTTTTTGTCTGTTTTAAATGAAAGTTACAAATACATAGAATATTTATATTTCATAATATTGCAATTAATATGATTTTGAGATTTTTGATAATCTAAAAAAAAGATTAAAAAGAAATTTATCTATTAATAAATTTAAATTCATTTAAAGATTTTTTAAAGTATTATATTTATTAATATTTTATAGCTAGTTTTTATCAACATTTTATTTACATATTACAATGTATAGTTTTTTTAATTATTAATGCTGATTGTCGTACGTCATTTATTATCTATATGTGAATGTATCATTTCAGTGTATCTTGCCAGTATAATAACATTTTCATACGGCTTGTCTAAATTGCAACGATTACTTGCTTCACGCCGATTAGCGCATGTATAACGTATTTGACTGATGTATAAAATTATTGATATTGTGCGCAATGTCAAGGTCAAAGCCAATCTTCATTTTTCAATATATTATTTATTACTTTTTCCTAATCTTTATTTTATATTTTTTGTGATGATATTACGTCACGAAAGAATTTGTTTAATGTTTATTTGATGATCTACATGTTATCTTTTCGTTATTATTACGACGATGAATTTTGCATATAATCATCTAATCGATACATTCGTCATTAATTAATAAGAATACCAAGAGAATCTAACGTCTTAAATAATGAACAATTTGCATTTTTTATTGTACTTAATTATTCAAGAAATTTTACATTTTCATTTCATTTTATAATGTAAAATTAAATGCATAATTCTTTTTATAATGTAAAATTAAATGCATAATTCTTTTTATAATGTCAAATTAAATGCATAATTTATTTTTAACAATTGTGGATTACGCAATATAAGTTATTAACGTTATAAATATATAACACGACATCTAATATATCTACAGATTAAATTTAACTATTATTGTTAAAATGTATATATTATTATTATTAATTTATTAATATTATTAATATTAATATTAATTAATATTAAAAAACATAAATGTAATGTTAAATGAAATAGAATTACTTTTTTATTTAATACTTTATTTCATAGATAGAACAAGTACAGAGGTGGACGCAATACTTGATCTAGGTTAAAAAATTATACATACTATTTACTAACTATAAATAAAACTTTTTTTTTTAGAAATAGACAGTCGATATTATCTTTTAACAATTGTTCAATTAAAAACTACAGCGCAATCATATGTTAATATAACAGTCATAGAAAAGTACATAAAAGTTTTTCATCATGAAATTTATCGCACATCTACTAATACTGTAACTAATTCTCACAAATAGATTATGTAAAAAAATTATACATCTCTTAAAATGGATTATAAATAGTTGCATGCTATATAAATTTTAAATTCTTTCATTGACAAAAAATTAATCATATATCCACCTCTCACATAAAGCCTATGTTCTCATGTACGATAATAATCTTATTGTCATCTTTTGTCCATTTCATCAAAATATAAGATCGAGTTTTTCTCTACGCAAAGCGATCCTAGCTAATTCATTCGAAAATAGTCATCTAACATATGTAGAATATATATATGATCTCTACGTTGATTATCGTAATCATTAGTTAACGCATTTGCGAAAAATTGACTTTTCCAGCCTTTTTGCATTGTCGGCACATTTATATAGCGCAATAACAACAATATGGCGGTACCGCGCGCAGGCGCGTAAACCGAGTAATAGCTCATACACTGAGAAATAATTGCACTCGAAATTGGCGTCATCAGTTTAACTATTTATCTACAAAAACAACGTATATATTATTCTATGTCATAATAGATATTATGTGAGGAAGAGACAGATTAGTAGCATTCCGTCTCGCGTCAATGCTTAATTCTTTCATTATCAATAACATAAAAATTATCTGTTTTTATCCAAATAACAGATAAAGACAATCATGAAAGAAAAGATAAATAAAATTGATTTTTAGACATAAACTTTTTTATAAATTAAAAACATAGTAAAAAAAGTAAAACATTATTTATAAAATCTTATATACATTAAGATATTACATCAATTATTTTTCGAAGTTTCTCTCACATTGGACGTTCTATTGTGAAATAGTAGATATTTCTCTTATATATAAGATATACATTCCATATCTTCGAAGAATCTCTAAAACTACTACGGAAAACACATTTAAAGAAAGACATATTAAACGCACGATTCATGCGCGATTTGTTACGAAGAATTTTCACGAGATAACATCTGTATTTCCCGATTGGCTCGTTATCCGTTATTTATGCGCCATTATAGAAAAATAAATTACTATTTTCTCAATTAAATAGGAGAATAATAAGCGTCATTGTGCCAAGATAATATAACTTCAATATCTTCAATATAAAAAAATTATTGTTTTCATATTATTTATTTCATACTATTTAAATATATAAATAAGATTTAAATATGAGAGAAAGAAAAAAATTATAAAATAAAAAACGGAAATAGAATGTCTCTTATAAACAATTTGCATGTAACCAGTCTATATTTATTTAGATTTATCACGTAAAATATGTTATTATTGAACTCCAAAAATTTCTCTCCAAATAACTATCCTTTTTTTTCATTTTTAAAGCAGACTCTCTTGCGTCAAAAGATACAGGAATTTATTTCTGCTTTGTCACATGTAATGAGTAATAAATAATATAATCAGAAAATTTAAAAAAATGGCCCATGTATTCAGAAATGCGATGTAAAGTGCGCTATCCATTGTGAACTATAAATAATTACATAAAGAATATTCTACCAAATCTTAATAAAATTAAATTAAAAATTTAAATTAAAAAACCGGACAGCACTTGCTTTGTACTTTTATTGATCTGATATGTAAATTGGAAATTTCTTATCGCATTTACATTCAAAGTATGAAGAAACATCAAAATATATTTTAAAGAACAAATATATAATTTATAATAAATGATGTAAGATGTAAGTAAAATATAAATAATAATAAAATAATAAAACAAGATTTTTATGATCTTTTAATACTAAACTAATTGGAAAAAAAGTGCTTACTTAATATTAATCACAGTTATTCTTAATCTGAGGTTATTATTCAATTAAGATAATCCGCACATAAATAGAACGAGGTTAAACGTTCAAAAAATGATAAAATTATTGTTCCCTGTTATTGTCTGTTTTAGAATGTAAATTTTTTCATATTAAAGTTGTTAAATAAAAAATATGTATTACATATTCACTAATTGCAAATAATAAATAGTAAGAAACAATAATAATATTATAGGTGTTGCACTATTAAAATAATATAATATTAAAAAGTATTTTCGTTATATAATAAAATAAAAACATATTTTTTTGCGATCTCGTTCTGCTATTACTACAATATCTCACTTCTTCTTCTACAACTCAACTTTCACCTAAATCTTTCTTCCCATCCTCACCCTCAATTCACTCTAGTTTTGCGTAAATTTATCATCATTTATTGTTTACGGTGACTGCACTGCCGTTTCCGGTGGTTTACGTTCGTTGTCGTCATCGATACATTCATTCTGTTTGTTTTCTAATTCGGTCTTACGAACCAGAGCGTAATTGTTTAAATATTCCACTATTTGCATGTGACCGAAAGTCTCGGCTTCGTCGATTGGTCGTTTACCCCATCTAAAAATATGATATTTTTAAATTCAGTTAAATGAAGAAGATAATAGTTTGTCAGAGTAAACACATACAACTTTTACTTTTATTTTAATCTACCAGAATTAATTCAAAAATATTAAAATGCAAGAATAAAAATAAAACAATGCATAAAAATAATTAATACTGTAAATAAAGAAAATATTATCAAACATTTTTAAAAAGTGTAAAGAAAGAAAAAGTGCAGAAAAGATTTAAATTAAATAATTTATAAATAAAGATTTAAAAAAGAGTGTATATTTGTATATATATATATATATATATATAAGCTTCTTTATTCCAGACGTAAAAATAAAAAAATGTTTCGAAACGATCGTAATAGATTAATTATTTATAATAATGGCAAAAAATGTACTGCCAAAGAGTACTGTCAAAATAATCATTATAATACAATATAACTTGAAACATCGCTTAACTCATACCTGTCTTTGGGAGCATGTGGGACTCCGCAATGTTCGATCAGAAACTCGACGCAATCTAGATGACCTTCGCTGGCGGCCAAGTGCAATGCGGTTCTGCCGTCGTAATCCGACAGTGTCATATCCATTCCACTCAATCGGTGTCTGAAATTACGAGCATTCGGTAATAATCAAAACTAATGTAATTATAATCTTCTAATATTGTTTCGTCGTTAAACTTCACGTTAGTACGTCAAACTCTTTCATATACAAAAATATTATATGAATAAAAAAACGCAACACAGATCCGCGTGTTCATCTTTATTAAACAGGTTTTTAAAAGAATATCTCACCTTCTCATCGCTGTGACATCACCACTGGCAGCACTAAACAGAAGATTAACGATCGAGAGGCCTTTTGTTTCGTATTTGTGCCGTCTAGGATCTTTTTTATTCGTTGCGTGCTTTAAATTATCATACCTGTAGTCATAGTATGAATAATAGATTAATAAGAATATGAGAAAGAGAAGGAAAAAACAACTAAATTCCAATTTTAATTGTGTGCCGTCTATATTCAATGTTGTAAATTAACAAAAAATAGAAAATTGAGACAAATTTGAAAATTTTATAAAACATCTATACGATATTAAAATTTTAAAATCATATCAAATAATTAAGAAAAAAAAGATTTAAATATTTAAAATATTTGTTTATATTTGCCGATTAATTTTTATTGTTAGATAAACAATTCGATTTTCTATTAGCTGCATCATCACCTGTGGAAGTTAAATTCGCGCACGAGTTCCTCGCAAAACTGCACACCACGACAAGAATTACCAAGCGGATCTAAAGGTGGTGACCACGTGCAAATTCCCATGACATTTGGAATTACCACGAGAAGACTTCCCGACACACCGGATTTCGCCGGTATGCCAACCTAGAATAAAATATAGCGTTCTTCAATATAATATTGATTTATATCGAAACTTTACGTCAGTATTATTAAAGTCGTATAATTATAATAGATAAATGTATAATTATAATAGATAAATCCATGCTAAATTGCAATTATTTGAGAAGTATGTGTGTGTGTGTGTTTTAATTTTGTATGTTCTTTAAATTATTTATTATTTAGATTTTCGTAGATATTACGGTGCATTTCTGTCTGTTTTAACTTACTTTGAACGCAAATTGACCGCTGTAGTCATACATGCCGCAACTGTGCATAAGACTCAGAACATCACGGACACTTTCCGGTTTTAAAACCTTTTCCTCGGTAATGGGACAAATGCCGCCGTTTGCTAGGGTGGCTGCCATTACTGCCATCGTCTCGCAATTTGCTTCCATAGCGCAGCACTTACGAATAAAAATAAAATTCATTGTCAGAGCGTTGCACACACACGAATCGTTGACCAATATAGAAACAGGAACGGTTTATTCTGGTATCTCAGACACGTGAAATTGAAAGATGTATCACAAGTCATACTAAAATGTCACGTTTAAAAATTTAAAGAAGATTCACGTTTTATAAAAAGGCATTGAAAAAATAATATTTTATCGTATAATCATAAAATATTTTAAAAATCTTAGTTTTTATTCCTAATAATTGGAAAAAAATTTGCATATTTTATTTAGATCGCTTTAATAATTACAAAGGGGAGAAATTTACTTGATATTTACTTGAAAATAGAAATCCATAACTTCCTGCAGATTCGTCTTTTCCGGATAACATTTATGTTCCCTCATATAAAATCCTAAAGCATAATTTCGGTCAGCTGCCTCGCGCTCCGAAAGGAAAACGGCATTGTTAAAGCCGAGATTATCACCACCGGCTAGTCTTTTAAAATAATTTAACGCAAAGTCAAACTTCTCTGCCAGGCCCATGTCCGGCTTGACTAACGTTTTCAAAAGCGAGCAAACCAATATCGCGCCGGCGTTAATCATTGGATTGTGTGGCTTCTCTATAAAAATGTCATTTGTATTAGAAATCGATCGTATAAATAAAAATCTTAAAAAATGAAGCAAAACTTTGAATATTACTTCCACATTTGTTGATTTTTCACTAATTTTTAATTAAACTTATGTTAATTTGATTATTAAATTTATTAATTATTTTTTATCATTTAGATTGCATTAGTTGATCAATACTCACTATTATAATCGAGTACGAGCTCGTTAAAATTTCTACCGGACGGCTCCTGACCAACATATTGATGCACTATTTCCTGACCCAGCCTGTCCAAGGCTATCGCATAGGTCAAAGGTTTGCTGCAACTTTGAAGAGTAAACGGTATTGAGGTATCGCCAATGCTGAATCGTTGGCCGTCGATAGTGCACACGGATACGCCCCAATATTCCGGATTCATCTTAGCTAACTGCGGTATATAGGAGGCGACCTTGCCCTCGGTGTTCGTTTTGCATTTCCAATAAAAATCCTCGATGTGCTTTGTGAAACCTGACCAGTCGGGAATTATAAACTGATGCCTGAACGCTCGCGAGATCAGAACGATATTAGGATTTATGATTCTAAAAAAAAAATAGCAACGCATTAAAACGTTGTCATGTTTATATCATAAATACTTACAAATACTTACTACAGACTTTTCTTTTTATATTTAAAAATATATTATGTTTAAAACAAAAATATATTCAGGAGTTAAATTAAAATTCGCAAATGTTTAAACATTATATGTGAAAAATTATACATATTAAAGTTTACTGTATAAGGAATATAAATATAAAGAAATATCAAGGTAATTTTTCATTCAAAAATATACTATTTAATATTTAATTTTAAATATGATATAAATATAACATTTAAAATATATATACATATAAGTTATATTTCTTGAGATGAACTATATTGAGTTGTAAACTTACCTTCTGAATTGTTCTCTATCTAACTTCTGCGTTTCGTGCGATATAGCCTTAGTGCGATCGCTATTTTTGGCATGCTCTTTTTTAAGATTGTCCGTAAGTTCTTGAAGTCGAGGATCATTCTTCCGTAAGCCAGTTATTCTTAGGGCCTTAAATAGATCAATATAGATGTCACTTTCTTGTTTAATAATTATTTTACGAATATATCCCTATGAAAATATGTCGTACATACAGCTAGAAACTCTCCCACTGATACAAGACCAGTCTCCTCTTTCTTGAACATATCAAATAAAACATCTTCGGCGTTTGTTGCTTGATCTTGATCTCGAGTGCTGTAAAACATTAATTATTAAATAAATAAAACATTTATAAATAATGTGCTAATGTAGTCAACAGGTATTTTTTCACACCTATTTTTCTATATTTTTAATCACAGATAATAAAATTATACATAGAATGATTACCACTGTCTTATTTAAGTCATTCTATTGCTTAAAAATTATGAAATAAACGCATTCTATTTTCCGTTTACAAATCACTATACGTTTATAAACGTAGGAATAAAATTCATGCATTAAATGTTACAAGCAGAATGATATAATTATATATCATATATTATTACTCATAAAAATAATCAGTAATATAAGTATATCATTGATTATTTTAATGAACAATAAACAAAAAGTTAGACATAAAACGACTATCTTTAATGAAATTATAATCGATGAAATGGCACGGAATATTAAATGCTGTGCTATTAATAAGCTATTCATATCACACCATGCATTAATGTAGTACTCACTACATATAATGGCTGTCATGAATGAAGCTGTATTCACTGTAACGAAAAGCAAGACAAACAATTCTGCATTAGTAATGATAGTAATAATTGTTAATGTTACCTAAGAAAGCGCGCCAACATCCGGGTGGAATGATTATTTTTTTTCTCTACCCAGATCGAACACGCGATTTTCGATTTAATTGCATAATCTTCGGAAAGTTTAGCCAACTGAAGATTAGAGTTTTCTTTGGAATCACAATCGATGGATTCGATGTAAGGCATAGTAATTGTCGTACTTTGAAGCTGTTTCATTTTTAAAAATCAACAAACATAATATTTGTAAGTCTCGCCGATATTAATTATAATTTTTTGCTTAGCGTTAAATTACGTTTATTTAATTTAATTGTTAAGTTTATTAAATTTTATTTACTATCTCTGTAAGTTTATTAGATTTAGACAAACATTTTTTATTAACTCTAATCAAATATTAACGTGTATTTTGCAGCGTATCACAAAACACGCGGATTAACTTTTTTTACTAGCTTTCTTCATATGACACAATCCAAGAAAGTTCACAAAACGTTATTAAATGTAATTGATTTTTTGTGGAAAATCTAAAGAACCGTCTTGCTAGCTGGTTGCAAGATCATTCCATCGCTGATATTACTGAGGTTCTTATAACATCCGAGAAAGAAAGAAACTAGTTTTTCATCTCTATTTACCCCCTACAGTGATAAAAAAATCTTAAAATAGTATCTATTTACGTCAGATGCAAGTAACATCTGGGGAGCGAGAAGTTACATGTAATTTGCGTTCGATAACAAATAATTGCAACAAACGAAACCCGTGACGAATAATTGCTTAGTATATTAGAGTATGTTTAGAGCTAGCAGGAAGCTCTGTGTGAGGAAAGGATCAACGGACTAAAAAGCAGCTGATCGAAAGAGAATTTATATTTAGGATGCACAAATTTGATTGAAGCTATACAATAAATAAAATAATATATGTACAATGTTTAAAGTTAAGAATTAATTTTTCTGTAAGATCTGAGATTACTTAAAAAATATTTTAATTTTTATATTTGTGCTGTTTTCCTGATTTAATTTTTTTTAAATAGCACTTTAACTTAATTCTTTTATTAAAAAAATGAATATTTAATAATACAGTACTCAGAAATTTCATTAAATGCTGTTTCTCTCTTTTTTTGTAAAAACCATGAACTAAATTGCTTGACCAATGCATATTGAGTGTTGATTCTTTTTATCAATTCTTTTGAATCAAAGAAATATTAATGTATTATGTTTTAATTTAGTTTTTATGAAAAGAGAAAGAAAGAAAAAATAAGAAAACAGACATTAATAAACAAATATTCAGTCAAGATTAAAAACTATAAACAAAACTATAATACATGTCAACTATAGAATGTGTTTCAATATCAGTGGAAAAAATTTGGAACCCGAAACTTTGATAAACTCACGAAAAGAATGTCCAGAGTATGCACAATTAAAATGGAAGCAGGATACTTCAAAGAAAGCAAAATCTAAGGACATTGGTCAAGAAAATTATGTTATTTTTTAAAAATGTACCGAAAATATTAATTTGCGTCAATAAATATTTAACGTGAAATAAAAAAATATAACTTTCTTCACATAATTTTTCTGTTTTTTGTCTGTATATTCTACAAATTTTGTCATTTATTAAAATTTTTTAACAGTACTGTATGTTTAATATATAAGTTATAGTAAAGCTTCAAAATTCTAATTGATTTTTGCAAATAGCAAATATTGAGTATAACAATATCAATTAGAAATTCTCAAGAATAAGATAATCTTACCGAAACGCTTTTAATGGCAGTTCTTTAAAATTATCAATCGAGTTGATGTAATGATCACTGAATTCGAAATCGTCCATTACTCTAATTTTGTAATTTTGAATTAAAAAAAGAACACAGATTAATATCACCACAAGAAATTATTTTGAGAATACTTTACTATTTTAAGAATATTTTGCAGTTTATAACATATTTCACGATCTCGAGAGATTCCTCTACTTCAGTTTAGCAACAGATAAGATCACAATCTAAGAGATCGTATATTGCTGAACGCGCTTAAATGATAGACAATAATAACGTTCGACCTAATCAATTGTGATGGGTCAATAGATTGCGATGTATGATATCGTATTGATAAATTTATTGCATGATGATCACCATGCCTCCTATAAAAAACGATTTCTACATGCACATTGGTATCGTTTGCAAGTTATCACAATTACGCATTCGTCCGTTCAAATTACACGTTTCAGTGTTATGTTACGTTTATATTTCTATAGGCGGCCGTGCGATGCGCGATTAAAAAGATATATCGAAATGAATTCTTGTGTTACATATTTATATGAAAAAAATATTAATATTCGGAAAAATAGCTTGTAAAAATATTCAGTTAGTTGAAACTTTCCCATATTTTTTTGTTTAATTCTTCTTGAGAATTAAACTAAGAATTTAAGACTATTTCCTACCGTATCTGAGAGTGTTCTGCTGCTCCAAAAGTGGCGTCCAGATACTTTGTTTTTCCTAGTCTCATAGATGCCGGCATAACTCGTTTCTGTGGAATTGTGAATGTTCCGTTCGTAGCAAAGAATTGAGAAATAAAATTGTAACTGTTTATGATTGCATAAAATTAAACAGCAAATTGTCTTAACAATATTAGCCACAATTGAGATACAAAGCACAGAAACGCGCAAAGATTCCCAAAATTTGTAGAAATTAAGAAACAGATAACTTGCGCATAATTCTATAATTATTTATTTTTTTTATTAAATTTGAACATTTAATTTTTATATATTTATATAATTTATATATATTTATATATTTATATAATTTTTATATATTTAATTTTTTTCTTTATGAAAGTGTTTATTAAATATATTTGCATCGCTAGAAGATTACAACAGTCCCAGATTATTAAAAAAAAAATTATTTAAAACAGTTTCTAAATTAAGCATTTTGAGATGAGTCGTGTAAGAAGAATCGCTAGTTGCTAGGCAGCTCTGTATTGATCCTTCGATGAATCAACATCATAGTACTCTAAGCGGAAGCCTGCCACGTGTACTTTAATTCGGATTAGTAAGATTGCCTTTATGCACAGGTATAATGAAAATTGAAAGCTTGGCTAGATTAGAAAGTGAGATTCGTCTCTGAAAGATCACTCTTGCCGCGTATCTTGTAATGTAATTTTATGTAATCAATAACTAATTATAAGCTTCTTATATCTTGTAATAATATAAAAAAATTTTTATTAAAAATAAAATCCGGATATCTTTTAACGATATCGATAGATAAATAAATAAATAAACAAGTTTCTTATAATTTTCAAGACATAATTAAATTTTTTAAGACTAATTTAAATCGTGGCTCATTAATATACTATGTAATATTATTATACAATATATGCTCATAGTTAAATGTGATTATAAAACAGTCAATCGAATGATTATGATACGTACTAATTACATTATTCTCAATAATTATCGGATATTTAATGTGCATAAGCATTAATTGCAATAATCTAATTCAAGCGTCTCGTTAGTATAACAGAGAATTATGTTGGTATACGAGTTATGTGTCAAAGTATTTTTGTCATCAATATAGGCCATTGCCGCCGCCCACGTGGTTACAATCAATGAGAGAATTAGTCTTAGCTTTTCTCTTTACATACCTTAAGAGCGTATATCTGAATCACGTAATGAACGTCAAACTAATACATCTTAATGATTGCATTAAAATCGAGTTTTAGATACATTCCTATTATTACGTAATACTAAACGCCATGTTTAATATTTCTCTTAGCCGTTTATGTAAACCGTTTGCAATTTTCTCGGAAATTTCTGTTTAACGACTCGCCTCTAAATGATTCCTATTTTTTACATGAGATATTCTTACCCTGCTAGTGGAATGTAATTTTCTGAGCCCGTTCACCCCGATTTTCACGAGCGTCAGCATCTTTACACCTTGCATGACCATCACTTTCAATGTTAAAATTCTCCTTACTGATAACTTTCTACAATTTTATTCGATACTAATTCGACACTAATTTAAAACAATTGCAATTAATTCAGAATATCGTAAACGATACAAAAAAAATAATCGAACTGCTCCGATAGAAAGCAAGATATTTCAATTTGCAGTCTGGATCTCACACGTCAAATATTTGACCAAATAAAGTTTTCTTAAATTTTCTAATCAATATTGCAAACGAGTAGATGTCCACCGTTTCGCACTTTACAACGCAATATGTTCATTTATTCTTACTATTTGAGTCATATTTCAAGGTATAATTTTTCTAATTCTAAGATCTAATTAATAAATTCTCAATTGATATGGTTTGCAAATTGATCACCAGTCGCCTGCGATAACGACATCGCGGAAGACGACCCTTGGCGTTCCGATGGTCAATGTCTACTGCATCGAGGGTCGTAGAAAAGGCAGAGAAGATCAGTCGGCGGGACATGCGCGATTTAGGGTTGGTACAAAATTTCGCTATAGCTAATACGGAATATATAACAGGTTTGTCGGTCGGCACATAACAGACGTGAATCATCTCGCAAGAAATAAAATCGCGAAACGACATCGATGTTATCTCGGAAAAAATTTGCCTGTACACGAAATAATTTTGGCAAACATCGCAAACATTACATACACATATTATATACTTCGATTATTTAAATTTATGATGCCGTATATTGCATAACAAAAATAAAATAATACAAAAGTAATACAATAATGATTTAAAATACAATTAAAATAAATATATTTTCAACACCAACAGATACATATATTTGGCAAGCAATTTAAGGCAAGAAATAGTTCTCTTTTTTTGGGAAAAAACAGTAATTATCAAAATTTTTGAACAACACTGAATATAAATAGAATAAATGATTAACTACGGATTATTGAAATTGATAAATACATATATGAAGTAATAAACATTTATCATTTATTGTCTTGCAATTGTTACATGATAATGTAATATATCGTATAATAACTATAAATCTCGAATGTAATCTTTTATACTGAATAACCTTAGGTAAACTGTACGCCAAAACAATTATCACTAAATTTCCATTGTCTAAAACTGCATGATGCAATAAGTAACGCGTACTGCGCACGAAAAGTTATCTTAACAAGACAAAATGCACCGATATAACTGTGCTATATGTGCTTTGCAATCGATAAGATAGCTGCTCTGTACTTAAAACTATTCTATTATATTTATAAGTATAATTGTCTAGTTAATGCAAATATTACATAATTAGAAAACTACGAGAGTCTTATCAATAAATCAGAACAAAGTAACTCACACATTTTATTTGATCCAACAAGTCTCAGAATTAATTCTAGATTGTACAATAATCAGAACAGGTGAGGCAGTTTTAAAGTTATAGATCTTAATTGTATCTTTATTGATATTTAACACTTTGGTTTCCATCTCCTCTCTAATTCTTGGCATACTTATAGATGAGCCAACACTTACATCATGAAAAATATAAACAATGAAAGAGGTTATATATAATTAATAGATGAAGAAAAGCATATTTTGTATAAAATTTTTTTAATCAACAGAATAATATAAAAGTTTTAATCAATTTTTTGACAATCACTATCTCTTTATAATATCAGAGAGTAAAAATAAGTTATAGTTAAAATTTTATCATTATAAAATAACTTTTGGCACTTTGAAAAAGTTCGAAACCTAAAAAAATCTTACAAATAAAAATGTTTCGAATAAAATGATGTATGATTTAAATAGAATTAGTTTAGGCTCGTCGAAGTCAATTTCTCTGTAAAGTATACGAAGATCATAATTGTATTTTATAACATAAAACGGACAATATTGATATTGTATACGCGTAGTATTGCACGCGGTATATACGTCATTTTATATTATTCTATAAGTTTACTATTTGTCACTTAATGCACACAAAGATGAATCAATTTTTATCTCCTAAGATTTGGAAGACTGTAGCAATCGTGTATGCTCGAACATATATAAATATCCAAATATAGACGAGTTGTATATACAAATTGTAAAAAATTGACTCGAAAAAATCTCAAAAAAGCGAATATCTTTTAATTTCCGTATTGTCATAAAGTGTCAAAAATGACATAAGCCGCTAATCGTACTTAGAAAAAATTGTAAGTAAAATTGCATGATTTTGATTGTTGTCGATAATACACTTTCGAGAGCGATGAGTCATTATAAATCTATATTTACAGACAATGCAATGAGTTTTTTGATTTTATGCGCAGAACAAGAGGTTCTATGATATAAATAGGATGAGAATGACAAATGTAAAGTTTCTAAAAAACCTTTTAACAACGAGAAAAAGAATAAAAGAGAACATGTTGAGTAAAAATAACACTGTTAGGATTTTGATCTATTTTAAACTTCGATATCTTAAGTACATTAATTTTACACACGTCAGTCGGACAGATCAATCCTGAGAGTGAAGGCAATCTTCATTCTACCTCGAAAGTGGCGTAAGTTCAATGTACATTGCAATAGCTCTGCATCAATTTAAGTTTAACAAAGTTATAAAAATTAACTTACACCGTTTTCAAGATAATTCTATATCACGTTAACTATACAGATTTACTGTCGATCGTCATCTAAATCAACAAATGATGCAAATGTATATCACTTGGATATCTCTAAAATAATATTGCGAAACGACCAGCGAGCGTGAATAGGAGCTCTCCGAATCTAAAGTTGCTTATAGACGCTATTCTTTATAGCACAACACGATGCAACACTAAAGTGTCACAATCGTAAGTAAAGCTATGAAATCGGCGAAACCGTGACTTATTCCTAAACTTGCTTCTTTTCCCATCATGAGTTTTAAATATTATTAAAAAAAAAAAATCATTTTAACTATAAGATAATTATTGAGTTAAAACAACTGTTTGAAATTATTACAATTTGAAACACTGACGATAGGAAAATAATAATATTATTTTGCTACAATTTCTTTAAATCTTCGTTATTTTCGCTTCTTGTTGAACCGAAGGCGTCGCGTGTGTGATTAGCGCTATCAAAAATAGTGCCATTTATTTACGAAGATGAATATTATCATTCATTCTATCTACGATCAATTACGTATCTCACTTACTATATCTAACAAATAGCAAACGATTGTATAAGGCCAATTTTATCGCTTGCAATTTATTATCTTTTCATCGAGGTTAAAGCTCTTCTAGGTCAGTATCAAATCACCGTGTCCTGATAAGCGGGTGGTCCACTGAGGACGAATTGTCGTTGACTCTGTCTGACAACATCGGTGCGATTAGGCACCTGCGGCGTTGCTCTGACACCGTGATAATTGCTGTAGCTGGACCTAGCGCTGGCCGGACGATTACTGTACAACTCCTCCATATCTTCGCCATTCAGACTTTGCGTGCTGGTCTGCTGGAACGTGGGGTTACTCTGACCCTGCCACTGCATCGGATTCAGTTCACCGGACGACGCCTGCCAATTGTCGGTGAGGTTGCGGGTTGAACTGGTGGTCGGATGCTGATGGTCCCAACCAGCGGGCGGGCTCTGACCTGCCGGGAAACCGGACGAAGCGTTCGAATAATTGTTGGAGGAGTCTTGGGTGGCCGGCGGCCACAAGGCCGCTGACGACACTGCCATGTTCACCGCCTCCGGTTGCCAGTTCCGGTCGGCGTTCCGCTCGCGATCCCAACCGACTGCGATCCGGTCATAATTGAGCGTGCCCTGCGACAGCGAGCTAACGTTCTGGTTCGTCAGGTTACCGATGCAGGGTGTGACCGTGTTTGCGTACAAACTCTCCTGGTGGTCCATGATACGGTTCACTGGATTCTTGCGGCGCGACTGGCGTACCGAACTGCGCCGCGTGCTGGAACGCCGTGTGCCATCCCGCGAGATCACGGAACGTCGCTTCACCCGGCGCGGAGTCATTGGCTTCGGTGACACACTGTCATCCTGCACCGGTGGTTCGGGCTGTGAGTACTCAATGCTGTACAGCGGCCGCGGCTGCTTTTTCTTTCGTTTAGTTCGTACTGTCGAGAAAACAGAGAGAGAAAGAGGCAATCAGATTCTGCGGTGCGGTCACTCAACTTCTTTTTTGCCTGTTCTACAATGATCGAATGATTGATGATCAAATGATATACGTTAAGTGTAAGAAAAGCGAAATTTATCATTTTCATTAAGACAATCTATAACAATCTTGTTTATTCCTAATAATTAACTCTGTTATATTCTATTTTCTTTCTATTGTTAATCTTTATTTATTTTGTCTTGAAAATTCTTATATAATAAGACAATTTACTACTATTTTCGTAAATGTATTTGCATAAAATTATATCCTTACATTCATATCTTTCCAATAAATAATTATGTTGATAATAATCAATTCTTTAATCAAAATTATTTTCCTAAAAAGTAGTAATTGTATTAAAGTAACTCAAAAATTAAAAAAAATATTTAGAATCAAAAATGTAATAACAACTAAGAAATATAGAAAAAAATGAAAAAGATTCCCCAGAACCACACAATAGGAAATTGTTAGAAAAGGAAAAAAGAAGAATGAAGGGTTAATAAATAAAAAAGCAAGCAAATAGCGGCATTGCATATTTATTGTTCCCAATTAACTACGCCAAAGTAAATAACGTGATACAGTGATTAAATACAAAACTGATTACATAACGATCTTAAAAAAATATAAATATTCTGTACAAACTTGAGAGATGCTCGATAGAGACTGTACTTGATTAGAAATATTAAATCTGAAGTGACGAAAAAACCTTGCATTCGAGGTTTCTCTTTATTTCGATTTTCTTCAGAAATATTAATTGTCTAAACTAAATATATAAAAAATACTAATATTTCATATTTCATGAATGAATTTGCCACTAAAATATAAAGAAATAATAATATCCCATATCTAATAAATAAATATTTTATTGTCTAATTTCTTTACGTAAGTACTACGCAAAAATAAGTATATACAATATTATACACATAATTAACATAATTTGCATCTCTAGCATCATGCACTATAAATAAGATATTGTGTATTTGTAACTAACTAAAGATAACGATCTTGTGATATATAACATATCGGTAAAAAAATATCTGATTTTTGTGTAAATATATAATGATTTTTTTTCTCGTATATAGAATTTAATTTTAAGATATATTATATATTTTTTCTGTTTTAGCAGTCTTTTTTCTTCATGACGGCATATTTAGCTAACATACTAACTATCTATTATCAAAAGTAAATATAATTTACTAAATATTTTTCGTGATGTCACTTCAGATTTCTTATTAAATTATATAATATATAATATAACGCAAATAATAAAGTCATTCACATGTATGAAATGTCACAAAAAGGATAAGATTTTTTTATAAATATATTGTCAAAACGAATATCCAAAACTTCGTAAAAAAAAATCTCAATTAAATGTATGTACTCTACATAACAGTGAAATTTAATGTATACATTTAGATATTTTCTGTGAAAACGAATACAAAGGCTTTCGGATAAAAATATTTCGGATAGAAATACTTGACTTTGCGTTAAATTAAAAATACAAAAAAAAAAGAAAATCACAACTACTACATGCACTACTAATCATAGGAAAATCGTGACATGCGCTCTCCTCTATTTTTAAGTTCTTTTAAATATCTTATGATAAAAAAGAAAACTCTTCAGAGCACCAGGTCAAACCCACAACTGAGCTATAAAATAAACTAATTAAATGCAGTCTAATCGTTTTAAAGTACCAGCTTAAAGCCCCTATCCATCTATTTGCATACGCAGTATATAACAGAAATGTTTTTTTTTTTAATCAACATAAAGAGAATTTAGAAATAATACTACTACAAAACACAATGTGACTTCCGGCAACTGTCAAGGTTTCTCGTGTAAATTTAAAATCTGATAAAGTTATAAATATAATTTAAGTAATACGCGCGTTCCAGTAATGCTGTGTTTACCTACACTTTTCTCTACGTAGCAGACATTAAAATCTCCTAATGCATATAATTTTCAAGATATCGCTAATCAAATTTCGTATATTTATAAAACGATAAACATTCCGCGTGATCTTAAGCAGTTTCTATACATATCACAGTAAATATGTATCAGGACGTATTCATTCAATTTATGCGTAGAGTACAAGCAGTACGTGTAAATGAATCAAGATGACTCACTCCTTTTTACTCTTTCTATACAAATAAATGTGTATAAATTAATAATTTTTTCTCATACTCTTCTTAATCTCATCAGATTATCACTGAAAAGCATTAGTCTGAAAATTGAGCCTATCTCACGCCCAATTGTGCCATTAAAGCACATTGATATCTTAATCATTTATTTGTACATACTAAATAGTAAAGAGGATAATTCCATCTCACATATAAATATGCAACATTTATGAATTAGTAGGTAAGTCACACTGAATTGATTGTTTATACAAACGAACAAACGCTATTGAACACACACAGTTCGACATCAGTCGATTATTTTGATGCAAAGTACGAAGAACACCATCAATAATATTATGTAGTAATGTTATGTAAAAACAGACAACTTGCAATTTAGATCGATGAAAATTGTCAAAGGGGAAGGCATTTAAGAGCTAACTACACTAATTGTTCTATCTATTTGGCAAGTTTAGGAATTATAGTGTTACACGTACCGCACGAGTAGACGCCATACGCGGGATAGAAGTATAGAAGTTTATATGAGCTAATTTTCGTTACTCTTCTTTAAGAGAGCAGAAGACAAGGAATTGCGCGATTTTATTATTAATCTATTAATCTTGTTCGAAGAAAGTGTCATCAACTTCAACACAAGTACTTTAGGTGGTCGCGGAAGATCCCGTTTCAGAAGTTACTCGCGTACAAAGACAATGGTCGGCTATCTCGTTTCGACTGAGACGACGACCTGTCATGTTCACTTGATGTTTGATCAACGGTCAATTTTGGATCGGAGTAAAATGATCTAAGTGGTTGGTCGCGCACGTGATCGATGAAGACACGCGGTTTGACAGGATTCCTGGTTTGCTTCGCCGCGACCTGACGGCACTTGATACGCGCGACCGGGCTGTATCTCGCCGAGTACGGATAACACAGCCTGTTTTTCTGATATCTCAGCTTAACGGCGCTGTCCAACGAGTCGTACTCGTCGTACACGGGCGACACGGGCCGCTGCAAATGGTCCACGGGGTTTAAATAGTCCACCGAATAGTCTACGTTTTGAAAATCACGGTTAGACGAGCGGCTGCTATTACTACGGACCGTATCGTTCTTGAAACTGATGGCGTTGCTCTTGCCGTGCGCGGTACTGCCACTCAGCAGCTTTTCGCCTCTATGTTTCGGAAAGCTCGACTCGCAATAGGTAGATTGGTGAGAACTAGCTGTGTCGATCGGATAATTATTTTGAGCGGAATTTTTGAGGGGGTAGGCAGGTGGTGGAAGAGCCGAGTAGCTAACGTACATAGGATGCAACGGCGTGTGGCCTGCCAACCCAAAGTCATCACCTCCAACAAAGTCAACTGAAATATCGTCCAAGAATCCATCGTATTAGATGAGATATCTATTGATGACGAGTCAGAAATAAGCAATGCGTTAACGAATCGATTGAAGAAGCAAATATGCGGCGAAGTAACATCGAAAATATCATTATGTTATACAGCAAACTTTTAATCCCAATGTTTCACGAAGAAAAAATGTTCTATCTCGAAATCTTTGGTTGTAACATTTGGTCCTATTACATGGCATAGTCTGCTTAATTTTGCTGTGCCTTCGCAATTGTATTTATAATATACTTGGCTAAAGAAAATAAAAATTATATCGTAATGTATTAAGTCACAACACCATTCCGTTCATGCGAAAGAAACGCTATTTGAGCAATATCGTAATAACAGTAATAATAATAATAATAATAATAATAATAATAAATACAAATTACAAATTTCAAGATGCAAAAAATTTTACATATTTAAACTGTATAGCTTTATGATTATACTATGAAAAATTATTTACTCGTGCCAAAAAAATAGATAAATATGTATGGCGTGCAATTGAACATGATTAAGCGGACTTACCAAAATGGAGGATCAAATCCACCAATGAAATCAACTGTAACCGACAACTCTTTTCAAGCAATAATAAATAATCGCGTGTACTTATACGTAATTAGTAATTATCAGAACTGATTATCAATCTTATCAAGGATTCATCTAATTTCTAATTACTAAATAAAATTTTTTTAAATTTTGTGTATCAGCAAATTCCTAAACAATTTTATGTAAATTTAAAGTATACATTACTATGCAATTAGGAATATGTATTCGGAATATAATGATAAAGCACATCTAATAATAAAAATCTAGCGCTTATATAAGATAGCTTTTACGTTCTTCAAAATGTACTCAGTTACATTTAAAAAAAATAATAATAATTAATTGACGTTTAGGTCCTTTATGATTATCTAATTATCTCTAGAATATCTAAATTAACAATCGTTAAGTTATAAAGTATCATGACTTGTTAACTTGATTTTTAATTTCTCTGAGTATATATAGGATAATATTCGGTTTTCAAATTTCTTCTTCTTATCGAATATGCTGTTCTAATAATAACCACAACCTCTTCCCAATTGCTTATCATAAACCACAAGCCAGTATAGGATAAAAGATCTTTAATTCTTATCTCAAGCAAATATTATACGTAACTTTTAAGATATTAAAATTAAAATAGACTCAATCTCTAAAATCTTAAATATAAAACTTTTAAATTTGCTTAATTGCATTCTGATACATGAGGAAAGTTTCAAAATAAAAAAAATAAAAAATAAAAAAATCAAAATAAAATCAAAATAAAAAAATTTCAGTAAAATAAATAATTTTTTTTCTTTTTAACGTATTTTTCTTTTGAAATTTTCCTTGTAATTTAAGATAGAAATTATAAATTATTTAAATTTAACATATACTATTGCTAAATATACTCACAGCTATCATCTTCCTCAAGGAACACTTTACTGAGACAAATTCCACCGACAATCGCCATAAACTGAAATATATAAAATGGATGAACTTTGAAACTAATGCATATACAATATAATAATAAAATCTACACAGTCATTATGACGATGCATTATATGATAATTAATTATTCACTTACACCTAAGACACATTGCGTCGCAGCGTGTAAAATTTCTATCACTTCATAATCCAATACGCAGTCTGTTACATTAGTAGGTCGTGCGGGTCGAAAAAGCTCTGGTTCCGTCACATCATAAACGGCTTTACAACCTGGTCCATTCACGTACCACCATGAAAAGCTACCAGTACCAAGATTAAGTATATCGCTATTCTGAAAAATAACATTACGATATTAAGCCCACTAAGCTTACAGAATAATTTATTATATATTGCATAAGCGTCTACTTACTTTGTTCAATATTCCTACATTGAGATAAAAACATATGATAAATACGTTCCATCCTAGCCATAATGTATTCCATATACAATACTAAAACAAAAATCGCAGTTATTTGAATAGAAATAAATTAGTTCAACAAATAATAAAAATCTATAGAAATGACATGTCTTTGCATATATCGATGAACTTTTAAAAGAACATAAATTATTCTTATCGGAATATTTATAAAGATTGTTTTTTATGCATATTAAAAATAATTACTTACCGATATGATATATTTAGGTCTATATTGAAAGGCCCCAAAGAATCCCAGAATTACAAAGATAATGTTGAAAAAGTTGATCAGTATCGGAGCCCACATAAACCCCAAAAAGTCGAAAACTTGACGTTCTATAGTGGTAATCTGAAAGAAAACATAAAATATATATTACAACGCAATACATAAGCATCCAACATGGAGCGTAATATAAAGTAATAAGTGACGAACATCTCAATTTCTGTTGATTCCTTTTGTGAGCGTTCTTAATCTATGGCAATTGCCTTATGTTCTAAATACTCAGTTAATTAGCCATTCTGAGTCATAGCATTTGAAGACGCTGCAAGATTCTCCAAAACTCTTAACTTACTAAACTTCTCTCTTCATCAAAAGATTTATTTCAGATTATAATTTTAATTAATAAAATTCAATAAAAATTGAAGTCGATATTTTTTAATATACTATAAAGTATAATTAAAATGTCTATTGTCAAATCTCAAATGTCAATTTAAAAAATTACATATAAAAAAGTATATAAGTATATACGATATTTATACATTAAAATTTATTTACTAACTTTTATACAAAAAGTTGTTTTTTTATGTGTTTTTAATTTATCAATTTATATATATATATATATACATATAATTTTTATATATTAATCTTTACATTTAAATCTTAAAATTTAATATTATAGCATTCCAACAGAGAAATTCTTCTAACATTCCAAAGAAGAAATCTGAACACTCATTATTCTTATATTACAATTACTTTCTAACACTTCTGACACAAAAAGCTACTAGTAGCGTTAGAATATATTAAAAAGACGCGTTTAACGCAATAAATGCAATTGCTTCGATGTTCGGAATGATGACTATCACATAATGTAACGAAATCCTACGTGATATAAGGCTTCCTTTTAAAGAAGATCCTCGAGATAAACCGCGCAACCCTGGTCGATACGATAAAACGATATGAATCAATGATAAGAAAAATGTAGTAACGGCTCTTTTTCAGCTTTTCTAATGGACGCTGCGCAAGTGCATGTCCGTTCACAAAACAATGACTAACGCATATCGTATCACAATCACGAATTAGAGATTTCATAAGAAGAAAAAAGAAAAGATACGTGACTCAGTTTGTACAGATAAAGTCGTGCATATATAGATATATATGTATATGCATATATGACAATTTAGTCAATGATGCGGTCAAAAGCTGGAGTACGTATCCGGATTAACGTATCCGCACTTACTACTTGGAGGCTGCATATTGTCAGTAGAAAATGCCTTCTGCTGCAAATTCCCATGTCATTTGGCCGCGCTCCGCTCAACGAGTGATCTCGCACGGTATGATCGGAGCAAACAACGACGGCACTCGCTCGCACTGCATCACTATTGCTGCATGTTCCGATGCGCCATCGCCATCTTTTGCTTTTCCCGTGTTTGTTGCTTGACCGAAACACTTGTTCCACCCTCCCTACCACGCGGTATCGCTGTGTGCGAGTTTGCGACCACCACAAGTGACATGCACCGTGCGCTCGTAGCCTGGCAACCGGAGCACGCTCGTTTTGTCACGGTTGGTGAACGACTGCCACCACTACGGCACGTGTAAGAAATTTACTTCCCCTCTCTCAACATCGTAGCAACTGGCAAAATAACGTGTTGCTTTGTCGAGACCGAGCTAAAACGAGCTAGAGTCTCTATTCTATTCGATTCTATTCGATTAGGGATAATATAGATACACGACATTCTTGAAAAGAAAAGAAGATATGGTTTTAGATGCAAAAAATTAGAATTCTAATCCAATACCGCGAAATATTTGTATTAAAAAAAATAATAAAAGCTAAAAGATATAAATTTATAAGTGTGTAGTGTGTAGGTCGAAATGTATCGATACTATTGCGATAATACTCTTACCAGGTCTGCCAAATTATAAATACGAATTTTCCCGCCATCAAGAGAGAAACGTATCTTTAAAGTAAAATTAATGATATAAACCGGCTAATTGACCTAAATACCTAAATATCCATTCATTGAAATTATCTTGCGCTCATCATAAGTAATATTCGAATACTCGGGTACTCGTTCAATAGTCAGAAGTGAATAATATTTAGTACAATTTGATATTCATTCAGTAGTGATTGATTCAAGTATCTGAGTATTCAAATATCATTAATTAAATTTATACACTTCATAGACTATCTTTTTGCTCAAATATTTCAACAGAAATTTGTTAATTATAATTAAATATTCAAGATTTTTAAAGAAAAAAGAATAAAAAATAGCGCTTTTATTTGGCAATAATTAATTTGATTTATTGTTTATGTATTATTTATTATTCTCTTTACTCAAACATAAATATATTTAATTATAAGATTTATTTAAAACTATATTTTTAATCTACTTAGTTTTAATATATTTTTACATTTAATTTTTCTTCTTTTCTTCTCTGCCTCCCAAACTTGATTAAAAACTTATTTGATTGCAGAATCAAGAAAATGTAATTGAACGAACAAATTGTATTCGATAATCGATAATCACAAATTGTTATATTCAAGCTACGAAATGTCCAAATAGCAAAACACATATTGTATTTAATTTATAATTTGTTCCAAAAGTATTTGCATAATTATTATTTATTATAACACAATGTAAAAATTGTTATAAATAACATACAAATAATTGATAATCGTTATTTATGAGATCTCTTTGAAAGCAAATTAAGCTTCTAACGTCAAGACTGTCAAAGCTATTAAAAACTCTTTGTCTTCCGTGTTTCTCGTGATTTTATTTCTGTATACGTTTCTTCAAAAAAGGTAGAAACTTAAGATTAAAAAATTATGAAAAGATTATTTGCTTAATGTTAGATAAGAATTATTATAAAGAAATAGTACTTACTTGTATTAAAAAATCCATTTTTGATAACCTTTATTTATTTGACCGAAAAGAGACTTGTTTTTCGATTTCATGTAAGTTTCCGATTTGATAATATTAATGCATATTTAATTAAAGACATCATAAAGCTTACTTTCCCGAAAAATGATTATAGATTTAGGTAATTTTTACAAGATTGCGATCACCGCCGCACATTACTCGAGAATGAAAAAAGACACAATCTCAAAGAAGCAAAACATTTCTTCGATCGAGGAGATTCCAAAATCACCGACAATTTTCCGAAAACTCGGACAAGCAAACGTGATTCTGCATGGCAAATCTGCTGGGTTTCCAGCACACAAATTTCAACGCAAACTACAAGGTGCATTTGCAGAAAGCATAGAAGTAGATATTTTCAAACATCTAAAAAAGGTAATTTGTCAAGCATGAACACACATGTTTAACAAATGTGACTATTTGATTTTGAAATTTATTTTTAAAAAATGTTTATATAATTTGATTATTGTATAATCATATTTAACATTAAATATGTAATCAATAATGCATATGCTTTTGATTTCTTATAGGTACGGCTCTATTAAGGTGTAACGAAGGCACGTTTCGCGTGCATAAGATATACGGAGATGGCAATTGCATGTTTAGAGCGATTAGCTACATTTTGTGGCGAAACGAAGAAGAGCATCAATCGCTCCGAACTATGGTCAGTCACTGTAATGTAAATATTGTATCCATTTAAACATAAAATAAAATTCACTATATGAATATCATAAATGTCAAAAACTATTTATAATGAAGTTAAAAATAGAACTCCTTTGTGACAAGAGATATTAAGCTTAATTGGTTAAATCAAATAGAAGTTATGTATTGCTTTAATATTATATCGACTTGACAGAAATTCAAATGGTGATTGATATATGCGTATAACAGCTATAGATCATTTGGCAGGTTGTGCAGCACATTAAGAACAATTGGCGCGAGTACGGTCCGTTCGTGATAGCTGAGTGGAACATTTCGGATTGCCAAGAGTATTATGATTACATGAGCCTGGTGGGCACATTCGCCAGCGAGTTGGAGTGCACGGTGGCCACGAAACTCCATCGCATGAATCTTTCAATCTATCGCGAACTTCCTGGCAGATATGAGCTCAAGTTGGTTTTCCATAACCGCGTGAATATCAACTACGAAACCGCAAGGCTCCTGTTTACCGGATGCTCCGAAAATGGTCATTATGATGTCTTGTTACCTGATTCAATGTCAAGCCTTTTTATGGGCCAATAAATTATATTTTGTGGCAATTAGTAAAAATGATTAAAAAGTTAGAATAATTTTCAACAAGACCGGATAAAATTATAATACAAAATTTAATTTACTTCACTAATTTTCTTTAATAACTTTTATATGATATATATATTTTGTAAGAGATATTACATTATATAATTTGGAAAATACATAAAAAATATATAATACAAAAAAAATATATTAAATTTATTAAAATTGAAATTTGCAAATTTTAAATTTGCGAACATAAAATTTATGCTGATATATTAGGATTTTATTAAATAAATGTAAATGTATGAAGATAAATATAAAAAAATTTAGATTATATTATCAAAGATATCTAAAATATTAAAATCTTAAAACTTTAAAAATACTTTTTAGTAATATCTCTAGTAGCAAAAACAGAAGTTTAAATTAATATTAATGGATTAATATAATACTTCAATTACTTGTAATTAAATATCTTTGATGAGAAGGATAAAAGATGCAAAGACACAAATACTTTTTTATTTTTATTAATAAAAAGTCTATTTTCTTAAAAACTATGAGGAGGGTCTTCTTTATGCAGTACAAAGTATTATGATATTGTAATATATAACGATTTATAATTTTAATTTGAGTCTACGTGAATACTTAATTGGAATAATTCTCCTTAATTCGTGAGAAAATACTGCTCGCTGCACAAATTTCAAACAACTTTTAAAGGTTTTTGCTGTCCTCGATAGAATTCACTAACAGAAAACGCGAATTCCCACACTCATGTCGGTGGTCGATTGGAATGCTTCATGCTTCATGAGCAAGAACAGGATTTAAAAGGAATAATCACATCCCTGCGTGTGAAGCCATTGTGAGACCGTCGTTATTATGCCATAGATCACACAACTGAAATATAAGATCATATAAAGTCAATTAAAACTGATATACATTGTATCAAGGATTGCATTTAACTGCCAAAATCATAATCTATTACGATTTAATAATGCAAAAATGTTGATATACTAGCAAAGCAAAAACAGATATATATTAATATATTAACAGATATATATTAATAAAATAAAAAATTATATAAAAAACATATGATAATAAAGTTTATATAATTATGTATAATATAATATTTTTTAATTTTTTTATCGCATATATATATATATATATCTTCAATGCTCTTAAAATATTGTTAATTCCTTCATTATCAAGTTCCTTCAAGTTTAACTTCGACTTAAAATATTCAATCTATATAATGTTTAATATCTCATAAATGAATATTGGGAGGCAATAACTAATCTTTAATTAGATCAATTTCTTTACCTTATTTGATACATCATCTTTGCGTACCAACTAATATTAATGCTGCACTGACCCCTTCTGACCGCCTGTACAACCTCCTTAGCCATTTGTTGTTCTTCTTGTCTTGTCGAGCTGTAATATAAGTTAATGATTTAAAGTTAAGTCGAGGAACACAGCAGAGAATGTTCTTTGCTCTCTTTTTCTTCTTTTTTCAGGAAGCTCACCCGTGTGTTGTGGTCGGTGAAAACGCGAGGAAGGTAAGATGACTATTATGATTGCTCAATTCCTGACCCAAACTTTCCATCAAACCTACATGAATAAATCACGCGTTATTAACCAACATGACATTTATTGTTTACCGCGCACGATTTGATGAGAGACTTTTATGATCGATTATATTTACCGGCGATTGTCGCCCTCGAGCTCAAGTATACATCCTGGGTGGATGCAATTGGCGTAATTCCGATAATATGCGCTCTATCGCGTTGTAACATAAATGGTAAAAATGCCAACACCATCTGTAATAAGAAAGAAAAAGAAAAAAATTGATTGTAATGCAATCTTTATTTCTCTCCGATATTATCAGTATCATTAACATCGTTTTATAAGGGATTTGAATCCATTATTGAGTCGTTAAAATCATATATTTCTAATATATAAGTAGTTTCCAAATAAGTTTTCTCCACACAACTGCAACACTGTAGTGTTATTATAAAACAGGTCGTTAATGACCGGTCGCAATTTAATATGACATGATACGATTGCTTCAAGGACACAAGTGTTGGCTGACACTCACCCAATAATGGCTCATAAGAGTAGTATTGGCTGTATCAAAAATATCTTGATAAGGCTGCCCAGTGCAGGTCACTAGGATGTCGATTCCACCGACTTCATCCTCGATCTTCTTGGCGATCTCACGTATGGCATTACGGTCCAGCAGATTACATTCGTATGCTGCTATTGTGGGCCCTACATTTTCCTGTTCGTGTTCCCTATGGTCAGGCCCGATTCCCTTCACTTTATTACATCGCAATTTTAGCCTGATAATTATCTCCTCCACGGATCTAAAATCATTATCCACGCAGATCACAGAACAACCACCCTTCGCGAATTCCTCGGCGAGAGACTCGCCAAGGGTCGATGAGACACCGGCAATCTGTTACAGAAAACATTTGTCTACTAAGAAAGCATTACTACAAGACTTGAATTTTAAATCAAATTTATTATTTATTAATTGCGATAAAAAAGTCATATAAAATATCGTATTAAAAAAACTATTTATTATAATACATTTAACTATACATGCAGAATTTATTTCTTTTAGTTTTTTCAATCTTAATTTAAGTAATATCTATTGTATTTTATAAATTATACTGAATGTTCAAATTATTAACTTTAATTATAAAAACATAATAGTTGTACAATTAAAAATTTATAAATAGAAGTTGTACGTACTAAAACTACATCGCCGCTTAAATTCCTTGGTGGCTTCGGCAGAAGAGACTTTATAACATTGAGAATAATTAAGAAACCAGAAATGACAGCGCCAATTAGAAATTCAAAACTAAGATAAAACAAAAAATTAACCGAAAAACCTGTTCTTAAATTTGTAACGATAGATTCGTCTCTAACCCGTAGCATCATCCACTGCAAAATAATACAAATTGATTATTTTATTATAATCCAATTTAATAAGCTGTGTCTAAAATTTAAACTATAAATTAATTAATTTATTTGTCTCTAAATAACAAATACAATATAAACCGGTCAAGCTAGATCTTCGTGCTGTTTTTTACGTGAATTTATATACATTTCTCCACGTTCACCAAACATGTTTCTCAAGTTTATCAAACTGCGTGCCGAATAAATTTTCGACCTTGAAACATAGGTTTAGCGCATCCTTAATWATTTGTTATTAATTTATTTGTATTATGTTAGATTTATTACAATCTATATATTTCTTAATTTTTTCTTTTGTTGCACTTATATAAGTATGTATAAATTTTGTAAGTACAAATCGTTTTTTCGAGTTCTTGCTTGTTACTAAGAAGCATGACAAATTATACTTGCACTGTGTCGAAATGAATGCCTTTTCACACGAGAAAGTATCAACACAGTTGTGAGCAAATAATTATGTAAACTTCTGTGCACCTACTATATGACGTGTAATGAAGAATGTAATACTTGATAGATAAGCAAGGATCCCAAAAGATTTACGATCGTTGCATGGAGGTGTGAAAGCAAAGTAATTAAACAGAAATAAATCAGTCAGAGACTGTTGCAGAAATTATCCACGAATCAATCCTAAATATCCATATATCCTAAATTGGTCATATTATTCTATCCTACACCAATTTTGATATATAGCATAATTGAAAGATTTTAATTGCATTTAACTATCACTTTAACGTAACAAAATACACAATCTTTAAGCAGAATATTTCCTATTAATATAGATAATATTTTTACATGTAGATAATTTTTACAATGAGATCAAATTTTCGAACTCAATAAACGAAGCATATTGTACGAATACTTGTAATACTGTATGTTAAATTCAAGAAGATTCAAAGTGCTGTGGTTTAACAATCCATAAAATTGCCATTTTGTTCTTTTTCTGTTTGAACATAAAACTTTGGTTGAGTTGTATTTCGACGTAATCTTGACAGCAGAAAAACAAATAATATCATTTTTGAAATGTTTAGCATAAAATTATGATAATTTATATTAAATTATTCACTATCCCAAACAGCGCATAGACATCTTGGAACTGTCTTTAGGACGTAGAGACATTTTTAGAGTATCTTTAGGACGTCCCTAGAAGATCTGTGCTGTATGGGACATTACATCAAACATTATTGTCAGAAAAAATTCATTATTTATTTTTATGTCACACATTTTAATTTGTTCTAAAAAATATCAGAAAATCTTATATCAGATAATCATATCTTTATATAACTGTTATATAACTGTTAGTATAAATAACATGTAATAATAATGTAGCAGAGAAAGTCGTATACTCGTGTAAGAATACATAGTAATGCAATGCAATGTAATTTCAGTATTAAAAGTGCATGATTGTGCAATTGTAGGCTAATTTGTAGCACGGTAGAAACTTTAATGAAACAATCGGTATAATGGAAGTCATAAGGATATGAAGTGGTAATTAAATTGAGGTTTAACACTTGTAAATGTCAGCATGTTTGTCAGTTTATATTTTGCTAACGCATCCGTTATCACACACCATTATGCTGTTTCACTTGTCTAAAGCCGCAAATAAAGAAGAATATTAGATAACTATAATATATGATTCATTGTAAAATTGCGAAAATATGAGGAAATTTTGCAGAATATAATAACAGTGCATGCAATACTAATCATAAATACGTTATAAATCTAGCGTTCTATCTGTTTATAGAGCAAGCACTATTTTTCCTATTATATAACTTATATTCTTTTTGGACGCACCACTTTCCATCAAGTAAGAGTAAGCAAAATCCGATAGGGTTCTGCTTACCCGACTTGCGTTTGCAGCAATCCTGTTATATAATAATCTCTATATGCAAGAGAAAAACTACCGGAACGTGTAGGAATGAAGTACACTGTTCTAAAATATGACACTTTATGAACAATGATAAATGATGCAAATGCGTGATAAATAAATTAAGTTTAGTTTTTTTATTTGTTGTAATTAATAACGCCGAAATTAATATTGTATCAATAGCGATAATGACAGTTTTTTAATTAAATTACTATTAATGCGAAGTAATGATAATCGAACGTCTACAAAACACTCGTAAAAAATCAAGCTGTAATGAGAAACTATGAGACTTAATTCTCTTCAAAGGCAATTACGATATTATCGTTTTACTGATTGAGGTTGATAATAAGTCAGAAGAAATTAAAATTTTTTCGCGTTTTACGTAAAGATTGACAAGCGATCATATCTCATAATGCACACAATGTATTTGTGCAAGCCAGGGCCGCATTCAGCTACATCTTCAAAATTTCTCTATATACGTATCTAAATGTTCTAAATAATTGTTAATATTTGTTATATGATTTTTTATATTCTACAGCTAAATATTAATTGTGCTCCAAGTTCACATTAAGCAAGTGTTTTTCTCTTCACAAAATTTTAATTCAATATTTATATATTCAATCATTATATATTAATTATAGACATATTTAATAACACAAAAATTAAAAATCTTAGAAATCACGTTTAAAATCACTTATTATCAAAATTTTGTATCATATTTTTTATGTATCAGTTTTTAACTAATTGTTGATATTTTTTTCTGTATAGATAAGACACTTTAAAACTTTCCACTTTTGTTCAAATATAAATTAAATTTTATTATTGGAATTATCTCTTGGCATACCTATTTTAACAGATTATCCAAATTTGCACTATTTACAGTATAAATTCACATGTAGCATGATGCAGCGGTCTTACGGTCGCATGGAAGAAATGCGCTTAGAGAGAGAAACGTTACTGCGAGAGACGCGTAGATTACTGAATCTCTAAGTCACTAGTCTTCTGAACAGTGGGGAACGTAAAAGAACAACGACGGCGTCAGCGATCAGAACTCTCGAATCGCTTGAACTTGACTGAACACTATAACGATACAATCGGGAATGGAGTATAAGACACAACCAATATCTTCTTTGTATCGTGATTTATTTGTTTTTTTTTTTTCTCGAGTATGTGTCATTTTTTTGTGAGAATAATAACGACGCGTTATTAATCGATCATGTGTAACATGATTTTCCAGTTTGTTTTCAATATTAATAATCTAGATTTTCTAAATTAAAACATTCTTGATTTAAAGGAAAAAAATCCTATTATTGATTTTTAAAGTATTCTCACAGATAAATGCTAATATTGGTAAAATTTTATGTAAATTACTTTATAAATACATCTACATATAAATTTGTCATAAATTTTATATTTTATTACTCGCGTTTAACAATAAAACATTATAAAATGATTTTCGTTACTTAAAAAGTTAAATCTTTAAACGATAAAAATTTCCAAGAAAATTATTTACAAAGAAAGTGCGAACTCATAAACTTGAGAAAGATTTGTTTGGGAGAAATCTATTTAACATTACGTTTTCTCTGAACACTTCCATTCCATAACGTTTCATTTTGATCATGTTATTCGCATTTACATTTAATTTTCTAAACGTTCAATTTAAATAAGAACAATTTAAATAAGAACATTATATTGCTAAAAAAAAAAAATAAATGTGCATTAATACTTTTCTTTTTTATTAAAATATTTATATTCTCTTTCTAAATAATTTCTTAAAATAATACGATTTTTATCATATATATTATATTGCATTACTTTAATATATCAATTAAATAATCTTTTCTATTTTATATAAAAAATTGTTTTATTCAATAAATAATTTTTACAGCATTTGTTTATGTACATTTTTACTACATTTATTATATCCTTGACATCTAATTAAGTCATTCTAAGAAATTATCCAGAAAGAAATTATATTATTAATATATTCATACGTCAAAAAGTAAACAAAGTTATTATGCTTCTTATATGCACATCGTCATATATTACTTGAGGTTACGTTCAAAGTATTTAAATGTGCGCACATAGATAATAATATTGATCTCATTAAGAATTCAAACTAAGAATTTAATCATTAGTTCACAAATAAATAAAAACTGTGTATGTATACGTATTCGGATATAAATGATGTGTGTTTTGAGTAATGAAATTATGTCGTGAGAAATTACTATTAGAAATAATACACGGAAGTAACGATAATACTCAAACAATTTTTATAGGATGGGCGCAAGCCGTATTTTAAGTCGATAGAAATATAATGATTCGTGTAACCAAAACTGACATGCCTAATTATGTAATCGAACAGGCCAATAATAATCGCGTGATCGTGACTGCACATTAGATATGTTTGGTTTACTTTCTAAAAGAACGTTGTATTTTTTCTTTTAATATATTCCAGGTCAATCATTGGTCCTCTTATTACAGTAGCAATATGTTTACTCACATCGTGGAAAAGTAAAAATATAATATATTATATAATATAATTATATTTTCAACTTTTTGTAACAAATATTATATATCTTCACACAATATTTCATATAATTAAAATTGTATGTGCACTGTATGTAAATTATGTAAAATAGAGACTTATCATTTCTTTAGCAAAGTGAGAAAAAAACGAATATTGATGCATAAATATTAATTTTAACTATATTTGCATCAAAAGTAAAATTCTAATGAAAGAAGTGTTACAAATTTTTTTAAATCTCAAAACATTTTTCAAAGATATAAGATTTCGCACTTAATATTAAATTTTCAATTTAATTGCTAATAAGAAATACAAATAAAATATATAGAGAAACTTGTTTATTAATTTAATAATAGATTATCAAGAGACACGGTAGTGTCTCGCGCCATGCGTAGCACGAGACGGACGGATCCTAAGTATGTAGTTTTTAGTATAATTCTAAGTAAATAGTTTTTTTTAAAAAAGGTAATTTTTGATAGATTTATTTACTACAGACAAACCTTATTTCATTCATTACGTAAAATTCACAGCTAATAAAAAATATAAACATCCTGCTGTATAATCCTTAAGCTTTTATCAAATCTAATTTCAAATTCATTGCGTCTTTTTCTTTCTGTTTTCGATCGACATCCGCTAAAAAGTCTAGTATCAAATGCATTACACTTTCCGGAACAATCCTGAAGAAGAAAAAATATGATAAGTATGATATCGCGTAACGTAATTACCAAGAATAAACGTTATAGATTATATATAAAACGATATAAATTTAATTGTTAAATAGCTGTGATCAACAAATAATAACTGCGTGACTTTTAATACTTCTAATACCATATACCTGTTGATTGCATTCAAAGAAAAGAGACATCGCGGTATTGAATATTCTGTATAGTTTCTTCGAATTGCTTTAATTATCTCACAAGCAGCGTACTCTGGTGTCACCACACCAAAGATATAAGGAAATCTGTAATTAATTCTGAATTAAAGTTCATTCCTAATCCACATACTATTATTAAGAGTATAAAACAAGTAAATTATCGTGCATATAGATTATTATAAAATTTTTGCACATTATTATACAAAAATTATATTATATATCATTTTATAGATAAGAAAACTCGTCTGCTTATAATTTTCTTGTCAACTTTACACTTGAAATAATCAAATTACTCTAATCATTATTTCGTCACTATTAATTTTATATTATTTATATTAAATTTTCATGTAAAAAATATATTTAAAAAATAAAAAAGTTTTTTCTGCTATAAGAAAAAAAGATGTGGTAAAGTTTTATTCTAAATAATACATCAAAATTCTTTTAATCCGATCCGATTAAACGATTTTAAAAATGTTTCCTTTCCTTATGTTATTAAATATATAAAAACTAGAAATCGTTGAAGATAATAATCATAGATGCAATAATTTTCTTCTAATCTCGTTATTACTTCACACACACATGGAGATCAAACCGTTCCATTTACTGTACGCTAATTATGTTCCATGTAATGGCACTACGTTGCAGTGAACAAAAACGATTCGTTTCATATATACAATGCTCGCGTGTAAATTACCGCGACTAGGCCGGAAGACGTATGCGCGGAAATGCTATTTCATCATGGATATCATTGATATATACTCGTTAAAAAGATACTCGTTTAATTAACAACACGATGAGTACAATTGCGTGATGCGTGAGTGAGTAATTATTACGTGTATATTAAATTTGTACATTTTTTTGCTCTCTGTAATCTCTTACAAAACATAATATCTACTAACTGAATCTAAGTATGTTTTCACCTGTACTTGGGATCCTTCGCTAATCCTGTGTCAACGTAAAATGGATATATCGTTGTGAAATGGATATTAGGTTTCCTCTCATCTAATCGTACTTCCTCATGAAGGGCCTCCATAAGCCCTACACGAATTAAACTTCTTGAAATCCATTCCAAATAAATAAAATCTTGATAAAATACCTCTCACAGCAAATTTTGATGAGCAATATGCCACCTTTTGTGATACCCCGTAAATGCCACACATGCTACTTATCGCTACTATATGACCGCTTCCTTTCAACAACATCATAGGCAGAAATGCTTCTATTGTCTATTTAAAATAAAAGATATAATCATTATAAATTATCTTATACCTCAATCTAAAATTTTCTTTAATTAATTAAAAAAAAATACTATTAATGAATTCTTGACTTAAAATTGCTAACAAAAACATGTAATCTTATTAAACTCGAAAAATGTACATGTTATTATTGTTAGGCATCTTTCCTAAAGAATAACTTTAAAACTATCCATATTTAAAATATATTTAAAAAATTATTTATAAAAATTTAATAATTAAATAAATATAATTTATAGATTATAATTTAAACTGCATAAATATATACCCAGAAGTTCGAAAGTACATTAACGTTGAATGTCCTTTCCACGTCGTCCGGATCAAAACTCAGATACGGCTTATGATGTAATACAGCTGCATTATTAATGAGTATCGTCACATCTGGCACACCAACTTTTCTCATCAGTCTCACTGTCTCACGTACTTCTAATCGCTTTGAGACATCAACCACAAAACCGTAAACCTAAAAATAACTATGATCATGTCTTTTTGATAATGCCTGATTATATTTCTTCCACAAAAAAACTATGAATAAAAAAATTATAAACAAAATGCAATTCAACAAAAGATTAAATATACACCTCTCCACCATTCTTGGATATCTCTCTCATTGTTGCTCGATTGCTATCAATATCATTGTCCCAACAAACAATTATACAACCCATCGAAGATAACTGAATGGCTAATTCGCGGCCGATTCCATGGCCAGCACCAGTGATCTAATTTCAATGTTAACAAAATAATTTTGAAAGTGCAAAATAGATTTTAAAGATTTATAAAGTCATTGCACTCTGGCTAATCTGATGAAAAGCAGAAGAGAGTGAGCTTACAAGAACGGTTTCTCCTAGTAAATGTTTCATGGAACATGGAATAATCATTCTGAAAGTTGCAATTATCATCGCCAGACTTATCTTTACCGACAAAAGAGATAAGTCCAGAAATACTCGATGCAATTGAATATCTTTGAAAATACGTTGGATAATCTTCATTTTGGAATAGTTAATAAAAATATACCTAAATATGTCAAATATAAACTTGATGATAAATTAGAAAAGATAAAATTCATTAATCATTATTCCAATGTACATCTCGCTAATTTAAAATTTCACATTTAAAATCTAATAAATCTCACGAATGTACTAGGATTTTGTGACGCAAGCACTCCTCAATAGACTGTAATGTTCGCCGATCACTTTCCTTCCTACTGCGAAACGATGGGGCGTTCAATTTATTTAAGAATCCTGATAGTTGTTACACACTGTTTTAAGAACACTGTATTATCAGATTATGACAGTTGTAGCCATAACATCGATATGTGGACTTATCAATCGCAGATCGATTCAAAATTTATCGCTCTTTTTTTTCCAAATTAGAGAAAATAAAATAAAATTAGTGACTTATCTATTCATCTCTTTTTAAAGAATGATTGATTTTTTACTTTCAAGATTTCTTTACTTTTATGATTTAAAATTCTCCCAAATTCTTAGAATCACAATTTAAAAATATAGAAAATTTTTGAAAATGTATAAATTATGATATAAGACATCATATAAATGTTAAATAGATATCTTCTTGATTTTATAAAAACTTTTTCGACTTTTTCGAAATTTTAAAATGTCTCTTAGATATGATTTTGAAATATTATAATATCTTCTAAGTTACTATAAAGTTATTTTTATCTATTGAAAAATAAGTATATGCGACTCGAAATTCACGTCGTTGAAAATTTTGTATAAAAGTGCCTACTCTGTTTTGTAATTTCGTTTCTCTGACTGATATTGTTTCCTTGTTTTATCTCGCAGAAAATATATTGATCCTTGCATAAACGTAACACTCAAGGAAGGTTTCTTGACTATGCGGAGAACGCACTTGCTTTCTCTCTTTCTCTGTGCTAAACAGACCGCAAAATAGTCGTAAGAGCAATTTCAAGTGATTTTATCTTGTGGTGAAATTGAAATGCTGAGAGTGAAAAAGATTGTCAGGCATCCGAAACTGAGAAGATTCTGGACGAGATGGCGAATTCTTATGTGGAAAGCTGTGCTTATGCGACTGCATAGCCCGATAACTACTGCACTAGAGATAATTATAGCCATTGTCTTTTCGTTACAAATACGTTTGATATTTGAGTCACATTCTCTTCATTCTCAGGTAGCCTAAATGGCAATCGTAAAATTGGATTAATTAGATAAATTTATCTTGACTCTCTCAGACTTGTTCTTTCTCTAACAACTTAATTCTTATTTTCAATAATATACCTAATATTATATATATATTATATATTATTATATATTATTATATATTATATATTTTATGTTATTCTTTTTAATTAATATTGAAATTATATCTATTGTGTCTTTACATGTATTAGATATCAAATTACATTGCATTATAATTAGAATAATAAGAATAATCATAATTAAAATAATAATAAGATAATAATCAGATAATAATCATATATATATATGATACAACTATATACAATAAAATTATACATTTTCAATATTTTAAATAATTCTATTAATTATATACATAAGATATTTTTACATTTTATATAAAGGATTTAGATCAATATAGTCGCTATGATATCTTGACGAAATTTCCGAATGATGTACAATGTTGGTATGCACCAAGAAATATATTTGTGGATGAATTAATGCTGAAAGCTGCAAAAATGCTTCATATAAATAGTAAGATAATATTTCCCAAACACGCTTACATAAAAAAAGAAATAAAGGTTATATATGACATAGTTCAAGCGGCCGACAGCGAAATTAACCTTGTGCATTTACGTTACTCGAAAAATGACACTTCCAAAGTACTATGGGCAGTATTCGAGATTGATAAGTTAGCATCTGGAAAACCGAAAATCCTAGAATATAAAATACGATCATCTGAAATAGGTGAGAATCAAATGATTATGACGCATGAGGAAGAACCTGCCTATAAAGGTAGATATCCTAAATGTATCCTCATAAATAAACATTATAGTTAAACAGTTTTTAATTTTAAATTAGTCTATAAATTATTCCTAAATTTTACATTAAAATATATTTTGCATTTAAAATCATTATTTACATTAAATTTAAAAAAGCTGCTTAAATTTGAATTTAATTTACATCAAATATTAAGTATTAATATATTAGGTAATATTAATATTATTTACATCAATAACATAGTTTAAGTTTAACTTTGAAGACATATGTTAAGCACAAGTGACTAAAGTTTAATAAATTATTTAATATTTCTTGTCAAAGATCCATATGTATTAAGTGGTTTCATGGCTCTACAAATCGCAATTGAAAAATCTTTCGTGGAGATGTGGACAAATCCGACATTACCAAGGATCGCTGATAATGTAAGTACTTTAAATAATAAAATTGCAATGGAACTGACATAAATAATTGTAAGCAAAATGTAAAGAATGATTAATAAAGAAAAGCTTCTTTACAGCTAATTATCGGTCGATTTCCATTTTACAAAGTCAATTTTTTAATCTTACCATACGTTATTCGACCTAACATAAGCATAATTTATTACGTGATAGTTATTGCCTTTCTTTTACTACCAGCAGCAACGTTAAGAAAGGCATTCCATGATAAAGAAACTGGATTCAGAGTGAGAGTTTCTGTCAAACAAAATTAATTTTTGTCGCTATAATTTCTTTCTATGTCTTTATATGATGTCTGATAAAAATCTTATACTAGGGTCTTATGAGATTAACAAATATATCTTTTGCAATGTTGTACGTTGGATGGCTTAATTATCTTATGATCAGCCTGTTACCCGTGACGTTCGTATGCACGATCCTTCTGTCTCCTGTGTTTTCAGCCACAAACATGCTAATTATCTTTATATTTATCATGACGTACAATATACTCTCCATGCTCTTCATGTTCGCCATCAGTACATTTTTTGATCATTGTAAGTCACTCAAACGTATAAGTAAAAGGAGAATATATAATATATATGAATACAAACATTTGTGCAAAAAAACAAAGTTAACTTCATTGACGCTCTCCCAAAATTAAAGTGTACATATATTTTTATGATATATAATGCAATTTTTACTAAAAATTTTCTTCTGATTGCGAATCATTTTATCACAGCTACGAAAGCATTACTTATATCGGTTTTGTTTTGGCTTTTCTTAACATATTTGACCATTGTTCTGGACCAATTCTTGGTAACAGAATCTGTCTTGTGGAAGATTACTTCATTGATTCTGCCGCATAGTGGTTTGCTTTATGGAATAGTAGCTTTTACAATCCACACGGATTTCGGTGAGTCAATCTATTATTTAAACTTATTAATTTAAATAATTTAAATAACATAATACTTATTTAAAATAATGACTCAATTGAAATTTTATTTATACTTACATTACTTATTTATATTGTTTGAATAAATTTTCATTCAAATGTAATGTTTCCCACAAGCATAAGATCAATCACATTATATTGTACATAAATAAGAAATAATGTGCATAGTGATAAAGTGTTATGTCATTATGTCTTTTACACTGATAGATAATTATGAAAGTAAAGATTTGAAAAATATTTGGCAAAAAATAAAATCGCGCAATGTCATTGGCTCTACTTCGTATTTGTGGCCGCGATGGCTTTCTGAATTGATAACGTTACGAGACGCCCACAATATCATTCATGCCGCAGACAAAATTCCTATTGGCTTGATTCTGTTTGCATGGATATTGCATATTATTTTCTGGTATTTACTAGCGGTATACTTGGATAATGTCAATCCAGGGAAATTTGGTAGCGCAAAACCTTGGTACTATTTATTTAAAGTAAATAGAAATTTGCAAATCTAATATATTATAAAAAAATGATTACTCTTATATAAATCATATAAATATCTTATATAAATCATCTTATATAAGTGATGTTGTGCAAGTATTTTCTTTTAACATTTAGATTTGTTTATCTCATATTTTAAAAACGTAATATATACAAAGATTATTTTTATTTAATTCTTTTGTGAATCATAAATATAAAATATGTTCTAGAAACCTATCTATGATAATGAGGATTTAACGATCCGAGGATCGACTAATTGGTCAGCAGTAGAACATACACCATCATACATAAAGGTATATATGCTATTAAAATCGTCTTAAGTCTGATCTTAAGATTCCATTCAACTAATAAAATAATCATTCTCGAGATTGTACTTAAGACAATCTTGAATATAAGATTAGACTATAAATAACGATATACGTGTCTTTCATAAAATCATAAATGTCTTCATATGCAAATATTCTGATGAAACATCTATTTTTAGAAAGCAACTATATGCATAAAAATGATACAGCAAATAATCATTTTTACGATTGTGTGAATGTCGTTTACAAATTTGCATCACAATTTAACAGCTTAGCATTATACTTTTTTATTAGCCTGCAAATACAAAATCAGATATTTTTTTAAAGAATTAATGTGTTGAAATAATTTAAAATCAATATAAGAGCATTTCATTTTTATCATTTTCAAGCAGCGATTTTTTTTATTATACTAAAAATAATTTATCATTGGTGAATTGCAGACAGAAAATAATTTTTACGAGATATTAATAATTATTTATATTTTAATTGGCTATTTCTTGTAAAGTTGACCCTTTGTATAATTTGTTTATGTGAACAATAGCCATCTATTCGAGTGAGATGTGTTCGAAAGGAATTCGGCAGGATTGGCGAACGCATTACAGCTATAAATGATGTAACAATTGATTTTTATCATCAAGAATTCAGTGTCATTCTAGGACACAATGGCTCCGGCAAAAGCTGTTTGTTAAAAATGATTATTGGTATAATAGAAAATTAATTTATCATCGATTTTTATTATTCGGCGAAATTGATGAATTTGTGGTATATGACAGGAATGTATAAACCGACTCATGGCCACGTTTACTTAGAGAACGAAAATTTAATATATCCGATTGGTTATTGTCCGCAAGAAAATATATTAGTGAATTATTTCACAACATTACAGCATCTCTATATATTTGGCATGGTAAACATCCTTTGTTATTAAAAAATGACAGTAACAATCAATTTTTCATATCAAATAAATGCTTTCAATCTAAAATTTTTAATAGACTATTTTAAAATTGTAATTAAAATAATTATTTCATGTATAAATTATCAAATAAGTTTGTAGGCGTTTAAAAATTAATAACCATAACGTAGGCTAAAAATTTACATATTAAAAAAATATTAAAAATGAACACTATATTGATCTAAATAAAAACCAGTTTGGTACAGTTTCTAATTGCCCAATTTAATATTGGAAAGCAAGTTGTTGGTCTCTCTCTCTCTCTCTCTCTCTCTCTCTCTCTCTCTCTCTCTCTC
>JANQDE010000020.1:904126-935328 GCA_037157785.1 Cephalotes varians
CTCTCTCTCTCTCTCAGCTCCTATTAATTATCATTTAAACAAGATATAGAAAAAAACATAATAGTTCATTTAACTTGATATTATGTGAAATAACTGTGGCGCAATACATTTCTACACATTGCTACAGATTGCACATTTAGATTTTTGCAAGAATTACGATATATACAATATATAAAGATTACGTGTTTATATAAAATAATTGTGGCGTAATATATTTCTACACAGATTATACATTTCGATTTTCCTAAAAATCACAATCTATACAACATATGAAAATTTATTAATAGCAATTTTGTTTATTTATTGAACAATGTCTTGTATTTTAAATAAATATTAAATACAAAATTAAATTAACAATTATTTTAAAATATTACTTATTATTTGTTAAAATATTACTTAACATTTTCTATTAATCCAAATAATTTTTTTATCATTATAATTAAATAAATGATTTATGAATTATTATTAATAAAAATTAAACTCAAATATAATATGTAGATATATAATCAAAACTAAAGTTAAAGTTATCGAATTTTGAAAGTATTAAAGATTTACTTGGAAATTTTTATTTCAGATGAAAGGAATGACTTATAAGGATGCTTATAGAGAATCATTAAAATTGTTAAAGCAGCTCGATTTAGAGAATGTGAAGGATACAAAAGTGAAATCTTGTTCCTTTGATACACAAAGAAGAATTTGTTTAGCAATGGCATTTATCAGCAGTACTAAAGTATATTATTTTATTTATATATTTAAAGTCATAATAAATTATAATAAATTTAAGAATTTAATTTTACATTAATAAATTTAATAACAATAAATAAATTGAAGTAATATTATTTAATTTAAATTATTAAAATATTTATTCTGATAGATTCTCATTCTCGACGAACCTACATACAGTATTGATCCTGAGCATAAAAGGCAGATATGGGATTTGCTTTTGGTAAATTGTTTTCTTTGAGCAGACTGCTTTAATTAAAAATAAAAAGGCCTATATCAAATAATGCACAATAACATTTTATAGGAAATAAAAAGACACAAAACGATACTAATGGCAACGAATTCTATGGAAGCCGCGGATTTTCTTGCCGATAGGATCGCTATTATTGCAAACGGAAAGATCGAATGTTACGGTTCAAAAATGTATCTGAATCGTCGGTACGGTAAGATCTGACATAATTTATTAACAAAATAAATTGCATAAAATAAAATTAATTCGTTAATTACCATTAAAAAAATTTAGAAACATAAATCAATTTTTTTGTTATTAATCAATTTTTCCAAAATTATTTAAAACTAGGAATCGGTTATGTTTTGAGTTTATTAGTACAAGAGGATTGCAATGTGGAGCGAATTCATACAGAAATACAAGAATTCTCGGCAGATCCAATTACTCTGCGAAGTATGATGGGTTTAGTAATAAGATTTGACGTGCCGAGGAATAGTCGATTCACTAAATTGCTCCAACATTTAGAATTCAATAAAGAAGAATTGAAAATTGTGTCCGTTGCATTGAGTGCTGCTAGTATCGAGGGTCAATTTCTAAGGTAACAACATTTCAACGTTTATTTTCAATATTTATTTTCGATTTAAGATTATTAACAAATTTCTTTCCTGTTTATATCTAAGTATTAAACATAATATTTTGTATTTATAAGATATGCATCATTATATATAAGAAAGATTTATAAATTTTATTTTTAATTTTTAATACTATAGAAATAAAAAAAGAGATTTTTATAAATTTAAAAAGTTCGGCTAATACCAACGCTAATTATTCTATATTTAGAATAGGCTTAGAAAGCCAATTTAAGGAACGCAGTGTGAAATTACCTAGCAACAAATACGAACTTATTGTGCAACAGAGACGACGGCATTTGTTACAAGCAGGTAAAATTTTGATACAATTATTTGTCAAAATGTAAAATATAAAATACAACAAATAAACCAATAATTAAAATTAATTTAATCATAATAATTTATGTAACGTAATCTAGTGATGTAATACTATTTAATTTAATAATATATAATATAAATTTTTAACGAAATTACATTGAAATATAATTATCAGCTGAACCATGGAAACGATTGACTGGTAATGCTTTATGGCGGCAGCAAATTTTCGCGATGTTCTACAAGAAATTATTGCACATTGCTTCATCCAGGAAAATATATGTGTTTTCGGTAAATTTTTTGTTCTGCCAAAAAAGTATAATATATTTTTATAAATAATCAAAATCATTTTAGATAACCTTGGCGGCTATTACTCTCACTCTGACCACTATGATCGCCGAGTTGAGCAGTTTCACACTCTTCGACTCGACGTAAGTTGATCTTATTTGTAGAGAAACTCTTTTTTTTCATGCAAATGTATAAATAAAATAAATGTATAAATTATCGCGGCGTTTATTTTTTATTTTTTATTGTAGTTACATTATCTTTTAGTAATTATCCATCGCTGTTATCAAATGGCACATAATGCAGTAACATCACAATACGCTGCTATCGTATTAAAAATTATTTTGACATTTATTTTTATATCTAAAATTTTTGTTTTTTTATCAAGCTATCTCGTAAATAATTTATTAATACAAAAGTTACATTACATTATTTCATGATATATGAAATATTGAAAGTATTTAGAAACTACGATAGACAAATTCTGCACACGGGGAACAATTTTATAAAAATAAACTAAAAAAATTAAAATAAATATTTAATTATTTCTGTAGTGAGAAGGTAATGAATCTGACGAATTACATGGACAACAATTTTCATGTGCTATATTACGCGGCTAATGACAAATCCATGAGAGATTTTCTTGTAACATTGTATCTTACTGGTCAAGCATACAGTGATACGCATAATTATCATATTTCCAAAAATATCCCAGCTATGGATCTTATGGTTCAGCCTGATTTGCATTCGATAGAGGTAAATGATTAAAATTTTGCAAATAATCAATTTTATCATAAACAATTTTATTATAATTTAGTTTAGGGATCGTTATGTGATGTCTATCGATCTACATGCAGATGGACGTGTACAACTTATGTATTCGTCCACTGCAATACATAGTGGGCCAGTTGCATTAAATTTACTGCATAATGCTTTATTGCGTTACCATTGCGGATCAAATTGTTGGATCAAATTAACTAGTCGACCGTTAATTCATCCAGGGCAGGTAATATATCCGATATTAAGGATTAAATTATATATTGATTCTAAAAATATAGAGTTATTTTTCATCACATTAATTATTTTCGATTTTACTTTTTTTTATTTACTTTTTTAAAATATAAATAAAATAAAAAGGCATAATATTCGATAAAATACTGTGCCATTATATATAAAAATTATTTATTCAAATAAGAAAATGTATACATTTTATATTCATATCTTAGTATTTTAAAAATTAAGATATACGATATTTACAGTGGCAACATTTGTTGGTCCATCCACGCAGCTTGCGAAACTGGGAAAACGCTGCTATAATAATAACTTTATTTCTTCTTCTGCCTTCTATTGACATGGGCATACGAGAACGAAATACACGCTCAAAAATGTTGCAAACTAATGCGATTGGTATGTCCATACGAATTTATTGGATCCCGACGTATATTATTGATTTCTTTCTGTATGCGGTTTTCATAGTACTCTTCGGAATTGCTATCTTAAGTGTCTATCACCGTACATTGTACTTCTCAAATTTAGAGATTGGTAAGAATTTTAAGATATGCAAAATGTTTACCTTTACACGTGTTTTAATTCTATTTAAAAAAATTTTCATCTTTTGTATTTCAATATTTATTAAAAATTAATTTTTTTAATATTTCACGAATTTTGCAATAGTATCGTCATAGAACAAAAATATTAGATACTTATTTATAGATGTGTATTACATAAAAATTGTAAGTTTAAACCTAACAATGTCTGAAATTAATCAATATTTCAGTTCAAGTGTTGATGATATTCTTATGTTACGGAGGATGTGCCATTCCATTAGGTTATTGCATACAACTTTTCACGAAAAGACCGGAAAATGCGTATCTAATCGTGATACTGATCAATATTGTAGCCTGTCAGTAATTCAATAGACTTATAGATGTTTAATTTTATATTGCTATTTGTAGATTTTACTGTAAAAAAATAACATTTTATTTAACATTCTACATACATAAACATCTTTAAATATAATTTAAATATAAAATTTAAATATAAAATACTTTTTGCAGTGTTATTGGTAAACGGCTCTATTATATTTCCATTAGTATTTCGCATACTCAGCAACACTGGAAAATATATATTTGAAACTCTTGTACATATATTTCCACCATACATTCTAGCTTGTGCTTTAAGCAATTACATTGTGCTGAATTTGTATAACAGACAGTGTAGCTATTTTAATACTTGCGATACAGAATTTTATATTGAAGATCCATGTTGTCGTAAGCTCATAAAAATTATCATTATCACAACAAATTATTATTTCTGTTATATAACATTAATTTGACGTTTGATCAGAAAATTGTGAAGGCAAAGGTTGTTACAAACAATTGGATGTAATGCTGATTAAACAATCCGGTTCTGAGTATACTCACTCGGTCATAGACGACATACTTTTAATGATATCCTTATTGTTCACCTTTTACATACTGCTGGAGGTCTTTGAAGAAAAAAATCGTAGAAAGTGGTATAGTTATTTTACGCCTCCCATGAAATACGATGATAGTCTAGAGTCGGAAGTCATGCAAGAAAAGAAGCGAGTAGAAGAATATATGAAACGTAAAAGAAATAAAAAATATGAAAATAAAAATTATCTGTACTTATATTATTAATAATCATGAATTAAAAATATGTATACTTTTTTTTATTATTAATGAATTTTACTTTTGCTAGAAAATATTATATCTATTTTCTGAATATATAGATTATGACGAAACAAAATTGCTTCCATCACAAGTTGCTCTCGTTGTCCAAAATTTGACAAAAGAATACGCTGGAGAAACGGTGGTTCATGGAATCAATTTTAGTGTAAGTGAATTTATCTAATTTTAATCGAGAGATTTGTTTCTGTATACTTTTCTTTTTATTGCGACATTAAATACACAGATCTCTTATTTAGATCTACAACCAAGAGTGTTTCGGTTTGTTAGGATTTAATGGTGCGGGAAAATCAACGATATACAAAATGTTGGTGGGTCAAACAAAAATGACAGCTGGAAAAGCAGTGATATATGGGTACGAGTTCACAAGAAACCAAGAAATGGTGATCATTTTATTTAAAAAAAGAATAATAGAGTTATATTACAAGTAATAAATATAATAAGCATCATCCTAAAGCATTTAATAAGAATAAGAAAATTTTTTTATGTCCAGCATTTTACAAAAATAAGCTTTCTATTTACTTTTATATAACCATTAGGAAGATCTTAATTTTTTATACATAAAAAAATATCATTAAGTTTGTAGGTATGATAGGATATTGTCCACAAATTAACGGACTAAGCGATTTTATGACAGGAAGACAATACTTGCAACTTCATGCGGCACTTCGCGGTGTTCCATACGAGCGCATTAACGATGAAGTAAACAAATGGCTGGATGTATTAGGTAAAAATATAATCAAAAACAGATAGAAAATTATTTTGTTTAAATTGACTCAAAGTAATGCTTTGTACTAATGCTAAATAATCTTTAATAATAAAATTTAATTTCTAGATATGTTAGATTTTGAGAATCTGAAAATTGTCCACTATCCCTGGGGAATTCAAAGAAAACTTTGCATACTGCAAAGTTTAATCGGCGATTTACCGATAGTATTTATGGACGAACCTTCCGCTGGAATTGACATAATTACCAGACACGCAATCTGTGAAATTTTGCATCAAATACGAGAAATGGGAAGATCTATATTAATCACTACACACAGGTAGTTTACAACAAACTTAATAAACAAAATATATGTTAAATTTGATTTTATGAATTTCAGCATGCGAGAAGCCGAAGCGATGTGTTTGCGCGTTGGTATTATGGTTAATGGCCAATTTAGCGCAATTGGATCCTGCGAGCAGCTAAAGGCAAAGTACGGCCGTAATTTTATACTGAATATTAAAATAGTACCAGGATACCAACTTGCGAATCTTGAGAAGATCAAGAAAATCATTGATGAAACCTTTCCAACAATAAGTTTCAAAGACAGTTATTTGGTAAGTAGAATATCATTTTACATTTTAATTTAATTTATTATTCGATAATTTGGATAAATCAAATGCGTTTGAAAGATTTTAATAAGATATAAACTAAAAATAATTTATACAAAATATTTATTTTTATGTTCACGACAGGGTGTTCTTAAATATGAATTGGAAAGTGACATTTCGTACAGTTATGTGTTTGATAAACTCGAAAAATTAAGACAGAGATATGTGTGGATCACAGACTACTCAGTTACTCAGCCATTAATGGATGAAGTATTCCTAACTTTAGCAAAGAATCAAAGAGAATCTCGTAAGAAATTAACACTTTATAAACATCTACGTTCATGGATTGTACGTATTATGCGTTAAATATAAATAAATTTTGTTCTCTTCGTAATAGTAGTTTTGTACATATAATTATGTACATGTTCTTATTACTGTATAAATGTTATTTTTATATTTTATATATTACATTTGTTTGAGCAATATTAACATTCATTTATTAATATTAAATTTCATCTACTAATATTATCTCTTGGAATACATTGTTAATTCAACACAATCGACACTAATATATGTATTATATGTATGAAGTATTATTTGCCAACATTATATTAACATTATATTTGTAATATAATTAGCTATTTAAGTATACAAATAAAATTGTAATAAAATTGATCCCTATTGTTTTTTTTTTTTTTTTTTTTTCGATTAATGACAATATCCACATATATTACTTTTTGCTACATAAATTCAACATAGAGATTTATGATTTACCGAATTCAAATCCTTCTTTAAGAAAGGCATACATATTCCTTCTTCTATGAAAATTTTGACGATCTTACTTCTATATCATTCATACAGTTTGTAAGGTTTTGTTCATCAGAGTGATAATGCAAATATTATCACGTCATGAATGTCATAAGTGCAAATATCTTTCACATTATACATTGTCAATTTGATGAAAATAACATCATTATTATAATACATGCAACTAGCTGTTTTGAATCTTTAAAAATAAATTCTGAAAAACATTTTTTTGAAATTATATATTATCTTATATAACAATAAGTAAAGCATAAAGTAATTCTATTAATATAATTAATGTAATAAATATAAAATTTTAAATATTGCATTTTTAACATATTTAAAATATAAGTAAATTACAATTAACGAATATTTCATTTTTCATGCTGGCAGTTCCATTTTAATCACCTGTTTTAAATTCCGTCGCTATTTTCAATCAGGTCTATAATATTGTAAACTAATTCACCGACGATCGTTTATGTCGGTATTCTGCGATTATCCTTGAGTTCTATCAGGCTTAATTTCTTGCCAATTATTTATCCACGATTATAATATTTTGCAGTATTTCATTAATATTAAATTTATCTATAGATAAAGAACATTTTACATTTTCTTTTTAGATAAAACTATAATTAATTAAAAAAGAAATATTAGAAATTCTTTCTTTATGATACATTGATACATCTAATAAACCCAGATGTTATTCTTACCAGTTATTGATAAATTATCAATTGTGACTCAAATATATTTCTTCAATATCTGCAAAACACACACACACACACACACACATATAAATATATATGTATTAATTATCTAAGCTAAATTATAAATTTTGTAAGATAAAACTCATTGAAAAATGTGTTTATGAAATAAATAAAAATATTGTCTTACATTTATGAATTATTTAAATAAAATTTTATATATGTTTATAATAAAATGTAAAACACATATCGAACGTAACAAATAAGACCACAAATATCATGCAAATCTGCGCTGCTCACATTTTGCATAGATATTTGAAGGTATTTAAACGTCATTGTATCATAACTTTTTTATGCTTTTCAAACGAATGATTAATTGAAGCGCAAAGATCGGTATGGCAATGCACTTCTATCTCAGAAACATTGTTAATAGTATTATATAAAATGCGACTATCGATCACGTGTGTCTCGAGCGACGTCGAATCGTCCTCTTCCTCTTTTGCTCGGAGAAAAGTATGATAATATGTGAAAGTATCCAATTGCCGAGACACGCGTCCATTTACTCGAACGTCAATAAACGAGGCGCATTGTTATCTCTTAACAGAGGACTGTCAGTCGAACAAATGCGTATTATCGGTCCGACCTTTGAACCAGAGAGAAGCTTTCTCAGCGAAAAATCCAATCCTCTCGCCTCCCCCTCCTAGCGATAAAACCCCATCAACCCTTCGTCGTTCCGACCACTTAGACACCGTGCGTGCACCGTGACGTCGATTATACCGGTCATTAAATCCTGATGCGACTAGGAACCGCATCGAGGTCGGCAACACCTGACGCGGCCTCTAATCGAAAGACGACAATCGCGACCGAGTCACGGAAAGAGGCACGGCGACGCAATTACGAGTTGTAATGACACGAAATCTGGATATTAACGGCACTGACATGGAGTTAAGTCTATCTTTGTGTCGAAAAGCACGAGCAAAATTTAATTCGCTTAAATATCACGTCTTCTTCGAGACGCCGCACCGCGCGAGAAAATAAATCTCCACGAAATTCTCGACATAATCATAGAGCAACGTCGCGATTCGCCATTTGCGTCATAATAACAGTCTGCGATCGGCGTAATATTTTTCGCTACTATTGTAAGATCGTTTCAATAATATTTCTTCTCTCCGACAATCTTTCCTCTACATCTATTCTTGTAATGTGCGACGTTTTCGGAAATGAGGAATAAATAAAGGGACGTGGACTCGATTCAAAAACATGTAAAACATTTCTATCCGTCTTTGCCCAAGGAAGAGCTTTATTATTATCATCGTGTCGAGCATGGCTTATTTTTTCCACGGACAATATCTACCGCGGCGTTCTAATTAACGGTGCCGTATTATTGGTAGACACTGTAAATAAGCCGACGCGATTAATTTTGCGCACAGCTGCGCGCGCTTGTGTGTCGCGAATATACTTTATCTTCTCTTCCTCGCAGTCGAGGAAGAAGAGGAGACGAGTTGACCTGACTGTCTATGCCCGATATCAGCGGAATGATAAACCGAATTGTAAACACAGCATGCAATTTCCATCGAGACAAGAATGCGTAAATCAGAAATGTAACTTATAAATGGTCCCAATGAAAAATCCAAAGATACGGATTTTATTCCATTGTGACGAAGCGAATATGTTGAGAACATTAAATGATATAAGACCAAATTACAAAAACATTTTGTTTAAACCATAGATAATCTACCGTATTAATGATGTTAGTCGATCCTTAAATCGGCAAAAAGAGAGTGTAGAAGAATCGAAGGGAGAGCGTCATCTCCCTCGAAAAGTGCCCCGGTATCTTTCGGGAGCAACGAGCTAATCTCTTCTTGTGCAACAAAAATGAAACGGTGCCTGCGGCGAGGTTAATTAGCAAAAATCATGGGGAAGCAGATAAGACAATTTTCTCTCTTTCTCTCTTTCTTTGCCTATCTTGCTCTTTCTCTTTCGCTGGAACCCCTCATTGCTTCTCTTTCTATCTTAAGTCATCCCGTTCTCTTTTTTCTTCTCCTACCACTGCGTTAAATCGAAGGCAGAAGGGGAACTCCTATCGAACGAATAAAAGGCTTTTCGTCTGCGGCCGGCGACGAAGCCGGCTGCAATAAAAGCTTAATTTATAAGCCGACCCTCGACCTCGCCTTGGTAAACGAGGGGAGTGCGTTGCTATCTTTACATAATCGCGGACAAGTATGATTAAAAACAGGCATCTGTGAAAAAAATTGAAACGTGGATAGAATAACAAATTTGTAGTTTTCTAAAAAAAAAAATTGCGCGCTTATCATAGATAATTATTAGGTAATTAATAGATGTTATAGAAATTTAAATTAGTCGGTCGTGATATTTTCGGCATTTGCAATATTGCGGATGTCGAAGAGTCGCATTATCTAATTAAAAGCGAAAGCGCGAGCGCGGTGGGAATTATTAAAAGTCCGTTCCTGGGATCACGTAATGCAAACATAATTTCGGATTTTTGTTTCCGAATGAAAAGCCAGCATAACCCTTTAATTCCGACGTTTTTCGGAGTCATCGGCCGCGCCCATGGCGCGACACGGCGATCCCCGGGGGAATGTGAATGTCGTTGATTGTGGCGGGAATGGGCTTCCGGCTCCGCCGCTGAAGTCCGCGGCCAAAACTCAAACAGCATGTAATCCCTTATTATATCCCGGGTCGCAAGAATTATCTTGCTTAATGTAGGCGCAATTGCGCGTACCGTCGATAATAAAATGGACAGCGCATCGTTAGTTTCCTTCTCGCGGTCGTTCGATTACACTGATGATTATCAGCAAATTAGGTACTAATATTGCCTTTAATATTGCGTACCGCTATTTCTTTTGTACAATTCTACCGAGCCGGCTTTTGCATAACCCATGAAAATGCTAAAATGTTTCATTAACTGTACAATTTCAACTGCTATTCACTGAAAAAAAATATATACAAAAGAGTATCTTATAATTGATTCCTACAGTTTCGTTTTCTCTTTTATTTATATCGTTTTTTTGAAAATATTACTAATATAACACGAGGAAAAATAGAATTTATTTTAAATGTATTTTATTTTACTAAAACTAAATAAAAGTGCCAGTAAAGGCGATTGTTCATGAAATTATGACGGTTATGGGGCGGTATGAATCAACACTTCCGGTCCACGGGGACCGGAACTGCACGCATAGTCGATTCGCCGTCGCGGATGCCTCTCCTTTATCCTCCCCTAGTTGCAATGAGAAACTCGCCCAAAGTCATTTCATGCCCGGCAGAGCGCGGAAACGAGCATTTACTCGAGATTTCGTTCATAAATCAGGACCTGCCCGAGAATGTCCTGCCCTCGCTACCCCGCGGCCTGCCACATGGGGGTTCTACTGATAGTCAACAATGAAATTTGAAAACGATTAAGCGACATCACTGCGGAAATCAGCATTCTCAATGGAGAGACGACATATTACGAATAAAATTATCGTGGTAACAATATTAATACAATCGTTCGTAATTTTTACAGGCACGAGAGATGCAGAAATTGATAGTAAAAAATTCTTTTTCTAATAAAGACTATCACTCATGATTTTCTACGAAAAAATTTTTTTAGACACACAAAGTTACTATCATAATGAGTTAACATTATCAATGAACATTCTACACTCTGCAGCATGGAGAAACCTGATATACCAGAGAAAAATACAAGAAGTATCAGTCTGTCTAATGATGAAGACGTAAAATTTTATCTCGCGGAGGCGTATTATAACTTCACCCACTTCCGCCATCGCGATATTTATATTTTCTCGCAGGAAAATTTGAAGGGAAAGTCCATCGAAAAAATGTAGCAACTGTGATATTATTTTGATTTGGAAATCAACAGGTGGATTGCCGTCAGCCGGGTAGCGAGTGCCAGAAGTTTTATAGAGAGAGCCAGTTTTCTTCTCTCTTCCTCTCTCATACTTATTTCGGATCATTTTCGATGTTATCCCTATAGCATATGCCCGATATGGGACAGATGGCTGAAAGTGTTAAGTTAACCTACATTGTGCACCGGGCGATTTAAAGGGGACTATGCATTTATTTTGAATTATTGATTGCATCGGCTGAATTCATTGATGTTCGTTGCTGGAACTTCGATAAAAGCTGTCGCATTTTGCAAATTACAGTTTCAACAAGAATTACAAAATGCAAGACTCGTTGCCATTAATATTTAATTAATAGGTACTCGAGACGCAATTGAAGCATTGTAGACGCGCCCGTGTCGCTAAGGGGCGGGTGAAAAATCGCAACAAAGGCAGACAGCCCGCAAGAGAAGGAAGAGGTAAAGGAGATGGAGGAGGAGCAGAAGCCTCATGATCATGCCTTCCACCTGTACGTACACGCATATATATCAGCACCAGCACGGGGGATACGTTGGTCTCTTATGTACAGCTACAGCTGCCGGAATGTCTCGACGGTGTTCCGGCAGAGAGAAAGGGACGTACAGGTGCGATCATTAACTCAATTGAATTTCAATAAGTAAAAATGCGCGAGCAACACTGTTTCAAAATAAAATGCTATCATTCTTACGGCATCGTCACGCATGTCCGAATGAAGCCGACGACCTCTCGTTTCATAGCTTATCGGTACTGTCTTTTTGCCTGTTTATGCAACAAAAGATCACTTTCGGTAGCGTATAGCTCATAGCGCGTTCTATCTAATGACGCGTTCACGAGCGACTTTTGAAGCGTATTTTTTTTTCTTTTTCTTTAGGAGAATTAGAAGTGTCACGTATGGCCCGGTAGCACGGCCAACGGAAACTTGAAAGGACCTCAAAGAAGGTGAAAGGTGCTCGCGTGTATGCGTGACTGCCCGCGCTCGTGTGAGACAACGTGTCATTAAATCGAAAAAGCACTTGTGCCGCCTGCACTTGCCGTCCAGGAAGAAGCACCTGACGGTTCCTCCACGACAGGGTAGGTTTTTAACGGTCGAAAACACAACGCGCCGTATATAGTGATTCCGAAGGGTAGGCTGCGAGCATAGGGAATCGATAGATGATCGATAATAAGACGCAGGTGCTTCTTCCACGCGTATTGTTCCCGCTTGTTTCTTTACCACGTTCCGTTTCGACTCTTCCTCTTCTTCTTTTTCTTCTTCTATTTCATTCTCTTCTTCCTCTTGTTCCGCTTCTCTTGTTTCGCCGTTTTTCCGCTTCGACTCTCTTGTTTCAATCTAACCGTTTTCGCCTCATTGCATTGTAGCATTCTTTTACCGATGCGATGATCTCTTTAAGTTTCTCCTTTCATCTCTACGTTTCTTTTCTTTCTTTTCTCTTACTGACCCATTCGCATTTTCATTACTATCCTCATCTCTTCGTTCATCATCGCGGTCTTGTTAATTGTTTTTTCTTTCTTCGCCGCTCCATTCTGCGCGATGTTTATTACGTTGCATGCCTCTCTGGGCATGCGTACAAACGTCGTTTTATTTAACATCGTTTTGTTTAATGTAATATTACGATTCTATTATGTCGAGCTTTATATTTCGAAGGAGTTTCAATAGAGATGGTTTATTAACAGTTGCATACAACTGATGTTGACAAAAATGATAAAGTTTTTCCGCTTTACTTTTATTCATCGTGCAATATACTCTGTACAATACATAATTATAAATCTAATTGTAATCATGACATAATGAGTCTCTCGTGTTTCTTCTGTTGAAGATCACAGCGCGTCGAGATGAAGAATAGTTTGTTTATCTCTTCTATCTAACGTCGTTGTTTCGTAAGCGCGACATCTTCGTGGGGTAGGAACGCCAAAGGGTGATGACGATCCGCCGAAAACGACGGTTGAAAGTCACATCGTCTTCTCGCGTGGGACCTTCAGGTAGACGTGAAACTTTTTAGCTCTCCGCAGCGCTCTTCAAAGCGCTCGGGGTGTGCACCTGCTATACACCTGTTGGCCGTTGGTCGCTATTCCTGCTGTTCGTCGCAAGCGAGTGCGGCCGCGCGGTACGTGTGCGGGAAACGTATCTCTTCCGACCGTTAGAAAAAAAAAACAAATTGATGCGATCTCTTTAGAAGACGATCATAACAGGAAATAGTAAAAGGCAAGAGAAAAAAAGAAATATGCTAATAAAGATAAAATCAAAGAAGAATAAGAAGAAATCGAATATCAAAAGATAATCGCCAGACTTTTGAAGCCAGCACTTTTATACATTTTTAAAGATGCATATTTAAGGGCTTATATCAGAAGCATGTTTTTCGAACAGAAAGGAATTTTTTAAAGATTCTCTTGCAAGTTTTTTTCTTCCTTTGAAAACATTTTTTGCGCGCAAATTTCAATTCGCAAATTCTGCATAAACGCAGGCTTTTGTGAGAAACGTTTTGCCAAACGAGAATGTTATGCCGTCAGAGTCATTCAAAAGACGACGCGGCAAAATTGTTTCTTTCAGCAGGCAAAAGCTTGGCAATCATATGCTATTAACCTCCTCCACAGCCTGATCCAGCACGCGCTCAGGCAACGTCGGTTGCGAGAGCAATTTTCAAACAGGCCAATGACCATCTTGGTAGCAGAAGCATTGAAACGAGCGAAGAAAAGGGTGATCGAAGAAGCACGAGTTATCTACATCTTACACTATATGTCCATTAAAAATCTTTAAATTTTTCTCTCATTTTTAAAGATAATTCTTTGCTATTGCGTTCCCTATTGTCGCAGAATTCTTTCAAATTCGCGCCAAAAATATATAAAAGTATTTTATTATGGCAAAGAAATATATTAATATTGTTACGACGCATAAAAGATATTTTTGTAACTATTATTTATATTTTTTATAGGATTACGCTTCAACAATGTCTCACGGATCAACAGAACGATCACTAACGGCAATTTGTAGGAACAGGCTCGATCGCGCACACATGCAGTCGGATCGTTTCCACCAAAGGCGAAAGACGAAAGACGGTTGAAGGGCAATTATCGTGCGAAGAGCCATCAGGTATTCTGTAGCGTGTGGAGGAGTATAGGTGGAAGAGGACGCGGAGGAGGACGCGGAGGATCAACGGAGGTATGGTGAACGGAGGAGCGAAGGAAACCGGGGAACGTCTGATACACTTTTAATACGGGACCGAAGGAGCCCCCTGCACAGCAGGTGCACCGCAGGTGATTCTCCTCGTCCTTCTCACACGCCGCGCACAGGCTTCCTCTCGACTCCTCATGGCCGGCCTGCACCCTGCGTACGCGATCTCCCACAGTGGTGGACTCCTCTTTTTTTCACGCGGAGGAGAACAGAAGGAGAGCTTTTTCGCCAACTGAAACTTGCTGGGAAGAAAGGCTCAATCGGCTGTGCCAAATGCGCTGGTCTGTGCCTAATGATTATCTAATCATTATCGATTTATCTCGCTCTCTAAATTTCCTCTAAATTAAAACGCGGTATTTCCATCAGACCGTTTTATTTTGTAAAAATACAAAGTGAAAATAAAAAAAATATCGTAAATTGCTTAATAAACTAGACATTCTATTGAATAATTGCTGAAGTCGAATGTGTTAAATTTATAATAAATTTAATATTGAATAAAGTCTTTTCCCCTCCTGCTCTGCTCTTCTCTATGCGTTGACTTATCTCTATTCGAACTTTCTACTCTCACAAATCTACAAAAATAATTCTTGATCTTAAAGCGGTACGGCTTATAGGCCGCTCGTAGTCGAGATTCTCGTTGACGCGTGGGAAAGAAATGGGGCGCCAACCCTTTTTTCGAAATGCCATGCAAGACGCTGGGGGTGGAAACGTAACCGATACGCTCGGCAGGACCCTGTTTAAATTTCATTAAGCGACCCGACGCCACATCGAGATTCGTTCTGCTTGACTGCCGTCTCTGTCGAAGCGAGAGACCAGGAACGCTGCAAACTGGATTTCTTGCGTGCGTTCCGCGAATAATGACTTTAAATGCCGAGAATAAGAATAAACGCATATTAAAAATACGTGACATTAAAAATCTCAATTCGCAAGAAATGTGTGCATTGTTCCGACTGATTTATCGTCTTTATATTATCGTAGGATTTATATTTTTATGTATTTTTACATAATACACTCATTAATTACATCATCATTGACCTGGATATATCTTCTCTTTTTTGTAAATATATTCATTTGAATTTCGTTCTAAAACAAATAAAAAAAATTTTTATTTAATATTTTCGAATTTTGCTCTGTTATGCTTCTGTAATAAAAAATACTCCAATTCAATTAAAAAAATTGTTTCTAATGCCATTCGCGAATATTTACTAATTGATTTTGAAGAGCTTATTTTGTGCTGTGGAATTAAGCAACGTTTATGCGCGCAAGACGATTCAGACACGATTTTCCCTTATCGCCGATGGGCGCGCGTGTTACAAAGTAACTTGCGGCACGAAAAAAGTAACATGTATTCCCCTACCTGGACGTATTATCTAAATTACGCGAAACACGCACATTCGCGCGCACTGAACGCTCATGGCGCCGCAGATGAGTAATCTCTCGTATGTCCGATGCTCCCGATCGACTCGGTTCACCTGCTTAATAACGAATAAATTCTGTAAAAACATGTTACTTGTCCATGTCGTCGTCGCGTATTGATACTACTATTGTATTACGTAACGCAATTTGCACCGTGCTTTTTTCTTTTTTCATATGCATTCAATGCATATGAAAAAAGAAAAAAGAATCAGAGACGCGACAAGGCGTTAAGACTCGCAAATTGACACTTACTTTCTCTCGATAATCATTTACCAAGCTAAAATCGCGATGTGTAAAGCGTAGAGCAAATAGCGAGAATGAGTAGAAAGTGCAGTTAAATATAATGCCAGTGGAATATGAGCACTTGTTGGGGAGCGCGGTGATAATAAATTAACAATAACCGAGTGGCCGATTATCCTGTGTACATAACATGAAACCTCGTTACCTAGGGTATACTGTGCGATTAATTATGAGCAAGGCCGGCCATCTGACCACCGTCTCGCCTCGAAAATGGAATATGCGTGTCACAAATGCGCAAGCTGCAGCAACGCGCACTCGGGAGTAGCAAGCGGCTGGACCCCCATAAAAGATCGGTGCAGCTGGATTTTTTGGAAAAAATCCCAAGCGAGCGCGGGCATGCGGTTGCCCCAAGAAAACAGCCACGAAGAAGAAGAAGAAGAAGAAGAAATCGAAGTGCTGATGAAATAAAGGCCGCGAAAACAGGGAATAGAACGAAATAAATGAAAAGATGAAGGAAAACGACTTCGGTGAAGAACGAAGGTAAAGCGCGAATGGAGAAAAAAAAGAGGAAAAGATGGAGGAAAGATCAGAGGCAACGGAAGAAGGATAAGAAGAGTCGAAGGAAGAATCCGTCTGTGGTGGAGTTGAAGAAGGACGGTGCGGTGGGCAAGGTGCTGCCAAGGTGGCGGTTAGGGCAGCTGATCTTCGAATAGCAGCAGGTGAATGTGAAGAAGCTCACGTGGATATAGCAAGACGGGAAGAAGATGGCGGTTGTCGTAGCGGCCGTGGAAGAAGAAGAGATAGAATCCATGCGTGCATAAAAGGTGTTTCGTTATTGTTACCAGGCGAGCGGCAGCCCCTTGGATTTATTAATCTTGTTCTGCCGGCATGGTCCCGTGCCGTCGTTGTATGACTGATAGACCAAAAAAAAGGCATCTTCCGCTCACCGCGATGAATTCTTCCGTACATATGCTTGAATTTCAAAATCATCAAGCATGTGAGCAAAAGCTGCGAAATCCCTAATTATAATCATCTACATACATCGATATCTTATCATCTCCATAATATTTGATCATGACAGAATGAATCTATGTACAATAATTATTAAATTTCATGATTTCAAAGATTACAAACTGTTTTTTCCAAGACGGGGAATGCAAATGATCACTTTAATGTCTGTTCATTCGCAAAGTTTAACGCGATTATGACAAATAATTTTTTTTATTAAATATTTTTGCAGCTGAAGAGACACTATAGACATTTTTAAAAAGGTCTATAAATCAGTAATAAAAAATCAACATCGGAATTTTATCACACTCATATTAAATGGGAAACGTATTGAATATTCTGCAAATATTACATACAGTATACTTGAAACATTACTCGAATAAATTATCGCATACAGGCAACTAAGTGATCTATTCCCAGCGACATTCTACAATTTGATTTAAACAAGAGAAAAATTTCTGCAGTGCAGTAGTAATTGTCGTAGAAGTTTATAGTTAATTTTTCGCCAACAAAGTATCCCTGTCCGTTCATCATCGCGTGTGTATATACCCGATCGACGACATTCTTTTCCATATCTAATACTTCGTGGAAGATACCGAGGAGGAAGAAGTCACACGGTAAAATCAGAAGACACAAACAAGCTCTCTCTCTCTCTCTCTCTCTCTCTCTCTCTCTACTCTGTGTATCTTTCGTGTACGGTTGTGCGCATTTGCTTTTGTTATATCATTGCTTCTTGCCAAATTTTACAAATCATACCTTAAAAAGAAACAAATTGGCAAAAAGAAAAAAATATTTCAAATATATAATTTCATTTAATATCATTTTTTATTTCTATTTCATACTGCCCAGACAAAGAAATATAAAACATTAATTTGTTTCTCTATCAATAAAATACAATATATTATTAATTCTATCAATACGCTATCAGATTAATTTATAAGCTAAGATTTATAAGCTCAGTAATAAATTATAAAATACTATTTTTTTCATGCTTAATTCGATTATATCGTTTAAGATTTGCGTAATGTGCAATGTTCATTGCCTGTAAATAATATTATTACAATTTAATCGCGATTCGACCACATCGACGACAAGGACGAACTCACACGCACACCCCCGCGTTCACTTTGCGGGCAGAAGGCGAAGGGGGACGGTACACCGTGTAGGACCGTTCGACTTCCTTGCGAAGGTCCGTTCCCATGTCCTCTCCTGGTTCTCGCTTTATGGGGCTTTCCGTTGTCGCCACTTCCCATGGACTTCCTAAACATTGACTTCCTTAAAGAAGGCAGAGGAAAGAGCAGATGGCCTATTAATTCGATGGCCGCGAAGGAACCACCGCCACCACCACAATCATCATTACCACTACCAACGCAGACACCTTGCAACATGCATGAAAAGAAACCTCGTAAGACGCCCTTCCTTGTGCCTTCTCAGACGCAGTGCACGCACTTGTCACGCCCGTTTTCAGCCGTTAAATTTGTCGAATTCCCCAATGACCTCATGGTCAACAATATAGCGGAAAAGCGAAGTTTTGCGTTCTCTCAGCTAATTTTGTATACATAACACGCGTATAGATAAAATTAATAACATGCACAAAATAATTAAAATCTAATTATTATATTATGGTTATATGAGAATGATAGTGTCACTCGTCTCTCACTATCGTATTATTTTTACATGTTCTGCAAGATCAACATGCAATGCGCAACAACTGTAATGATGTAAAGGACGTAATGGAGGTCTTTATTGGAGATAAATAATTTGCATGCTATTAAAATGACAGAATATTCTGTCGAAGGGGGGCAAATTTAAGTGTCTCTTAACAATCCGATCGGCAGATAATTATTACTGAGTCATTCAGTTTTTTTTTCGAAAGTCAAAGTAAACGATAAACGTTGGAGAATCGACAGTCTGTTTTATCTCGTATCAGTCGGTCGATCGACAATAATAACAGATCTGACAGTGCACTTTGTATCATAAGCCGTCTGTACATGAAATATAACATTAATAATAAAACCGATTGAAGCGACACTTTCTGACGAACGATAACGCGAGTATCGCTCACGAAGATCTAAATTAAAGCGATAAAGATTTTCTATCTTCGTTTAAAGGCAAAATATTAAAGATTTTATCACGAAAAATATACACTGACATAGTTATCCATCTAACTATTATCAATCGAAATATGAAATCATTATCTATTTATTATATAATTAATTATATCAATAAAATTTCCGATAATAAATTATATTATCAATTAAAGATTTTAGCATATTTGAAATTAAAATTCATGTTATTGTTAGTGACTTCTTTACATTATTTCGTTTAACAACTCAATGAAAAAATTTAGAAAATTGCAAGAGAAAACTGCAAGTAATTCATATAAGATACGTCAAATATGACGCGAGAAAAAACACGTGTGCCTTATTCGTATTGAACGGAGAAATCGACGATGTCAGACTCATTTATGCAAAGAGATTTCATCCGATCGAGTATTATGTAATTAATTTCCACACACAGGTCTATACGCAAATAAGTCTACGCAATAAGATGCGATAATGAACGCCGAACTTCGCAATTCCTTGGACTTCCACTTGACTTATGCGTCCGTCTCTGTTTGAATGCTTTTCATTGCACTTCGAACTTCCTTCCCTATATTCGCTGATTATTTTTATCAACATATGTATACACGCGTAACAGATCACGTGTATTTTTAGTCACAGTTATTTTTAAAGCAGCACAAATTGTGAATTATGCAAACAGAATAAAATGAGCGTGTTTGATGTATGCCAAACTGAACGTAGTTCAATGAAAAATATTTTTAGATATTAAATTTTAGGTATATTAAATATTCAATATATTAAATATTCAATACATACAAAAAAGACTTCGAATTATTTTATAGTATCGAGATACAATCTACTCTCAAGCAAGCTATTTTATGTTTTACGATTGCCAATAATTTTCCAAATTTTTGTCTTTTGTATACTTCATCTTTGCGCGGTCATTTCAGAATACGGTAAACAAATTAACAAATTAACAAATTAATTCATATAGACCTGTACGCACTAATAAAGTTATTTAAAGTTTATGTATATCCTAAGTAAGACAAGTAGATAATTCTTTCGAGCAATTATTCTCATTGTTAAGCAGGAATTACAATACATGATAAATTTAACAACGTCAAGATTCCCGTCATTAATAAAACGACTCTTTTCGAGTTACGATTTAAGAACGAGATGAATCTGTGGACTAAGATAAAAACGAAGACACAAGGGCTGTGGAAAGAGGATAACGAACGGGATAAGAACTGCCGAGATAAATGTAGAGAAAGGAGAAAAGAGAGAGAGATAAAGGGAAGGGTGCGCGCGATACGATCTACGATGGCTCCTGTCTTCAGCGTGACTCGTAAAGGGCTCGGGTCTTCGGGATACCCTTTGATAATTGCCGACCGCGAGCAGGCTATATTTCAAAGTATACTCCCAGGTACTTTCAGGTATTGTTTTGACGTTCAATTATGTTCTCTCGGATTGTTAAAACCGGAGCCGTTCGCGTCAGTTGCAAAGCAATGATGATTTTCTAAGGGATTTCAACAAGTTGTAAAAGACAACAAATAAATAAATTTTTCTTAATCCCTTCTAATAGGCGATATAAACTTCTTTCGGGTTAATTTAAAGAATCCTTTATGTGCAATTTGAAATTTTCTTGAAGACAGAGAATTACTTATATTTAACTAGATTAGCACTCTTAAGAAAAAAGCAAACGATCCTAAATCACGATTAAAAAAAAAGGTATGTCGCAAGGATGTAGACGGCGGATGAAATAGACTTTTAAGATAATTGAGAAATCAGAACAGTTTCAAATTGTGATATTATGCTATTGGAATCTCAGATTATATTTTCGACCGACAGTGATAATCAAATTAATGAGCTTAATGAGCAAATTAATGAATTAAATTGCAAATTAATTAATTAAAGTAAGTAGATCGCGGATTAATAAATTTAATCTACAAAAACTTCTACAAGAACTAAAAAAGAAATATGTATACGTTTCTTTTTCTAAGTTACTTCCGAAACAACCTCTCTTTCATTCGTATTAGTTCTCAGAAAACTGCAGTTCTTTTCAATCTCGCGTGTCCCTATGAGAAGATGGTACAAATCGGAAATCAGGGAAAAGATTGAAAAAAAATGGGGATTTATAGTATTTCTATTCGTATGAACGACAATAGTTGCATACGAGTGCATATGCGTTCACTGCGTACCGGCGTACGCACATGGGTCCTCCTGCACTTCTCGCGTTTTGTGTCAGCTCAGTGGAAAGAGCGTGAAAAAGAGCCTCGGGAAGAAAACTGGTTGGCGTCCTCACAATGGCGGGTGGGATTACGTAGGCGCCCTTGGGATTCCCTATTCAGGATCGGCTTCCTTGAATAGAATCTCGGAAAGGATAAGTGCCTGCCTGCGTGATCGTGCGTTAGCTATATGCGGCGCGTATTCACATCTTCTACATGCACGACAGCGACATGGATAGAAGAAAGAGAAAGCTTATAAAAAAAAAGAAGAAAAAGCAAATAGCGGCAACGAGAGGAGAAGAACAGACGTAGATCCCGTAATAACAGCCGAGTATTTCCCTTTAGTCGTATCATTTGCACGATGTATTGATACCTGTGCATCCAGACGCATTCGCATGCAAGATTGGATCGCGCGGGATCGTACATTAGCGGCGAATTAACGACACGCAGATTAGAGGATCCGTGGGTAACAATAATTACGATAAAACGGTTGGTCTTTATCTTGCTCGGAAAACTTCGACGGACGGCACGTACGTATGCGTGTATATATGTACATATTATACCCGTATTATTCAAGACACGTATGTACGTATCCACCTGTTGCCCCTCCTTACCTTCCACCGCACGCAGGCTAAAGGCCCACGCATATGCGTGCGTTCGACTCACACGAATGCATGTACGTGGGACAGCCGTTTCCTGAAGGCACGACGAGTCCTAGCTCGTGAAGATGACGAGGAGGGATGGAAAGAAGAGAAGGACAGAGATGAGAGATACACTGCGTATAAGAAAGAAACAAGAAAAGGAGAAATGAAAGAAGGGAATGAAAGACAGAGAAAGATGAGGCAGACAAAAAGAAGATTGCTGAAGAGATAGATGGAGGGAAGAATGAGGGAAGGGAGGAAGAAAAAAGAATAACGTCGAGCCGCCCCCAGCAGAGAACGCAGCATCCGTGGCTCGTCCTGTCCCACGCCAGGATACGGTTCGCTCCGTTGGAGTTCCAGGGACTCTCAACAGTTCTCTTTTCGAAGTGCTTTTGGTTAAAGAAACATTTCATGTTTTACAAATTGTACTTTAATTCTTATATAATACCAAAGATTTTTTTTTCATTATTAGTACTGTATTGAGATAACTTTAGAATAGACTTTATTGTAGCAAAAAAAATAAATTTCGAAAACATCTACAAACAATAAGATAAATAGCTAGTAAATTTAATTCTTTTAATATTATTGTAATGTCTTTAATTATAAATCTCTTTATTTGTAAATAAAATAACATATAAAGAATTCACCCCCAGCAAAGCCTGGAGCACACATGTTTCTTCTTTTCCTATGCTAAAGTATAATATATTCAATGGAAGTACTATATATGGATAAAAATGATACTTGAAAAAATTCGCGATAATCTTATGAATATTATATATATATATATATATAAATGATAAAATTCAATAAATGAAGTTTATAATATTTTTCGCATAATTTTAAGAATTTCTTCACACTCTTGTAACTTTGTTAAATTAAAAATTATAAATTAAATTAATAATAAATTACAAATTAAATTAATAATAGTTTAATAGCAGACAGTATTCGTATGAAGATATAGACAAGTATATGAGATTGCTCAAGCGATATCGATACTTATCCCGATTATCAAAACTCGCATTGAAGTATAGGAAAATTTTGAAATCTGAAATATATATCACAAGTATATTGATGTACAAGATAATATTGATGTTATAAAAAAATTTGGAGATATCAACGAAGTCTAAGAGCCATCGAATCAGATCTTATCACTTCAAAAAAAAAGCACAGATCTAGATAACAGGAATTGATAATGTTTAAATCTCTGATCTAAACTGTAGAATTAATTGCAAACAGTTAATTATTTTTTAAAAAGATCTTGAAAACCTCTTTTTAATAAGAAGTAATCAAATCGTAATTCTTTTGTATGATTAGTGAGAAATCTGAGTGTATGTGTCTGAGATTGTCACAGATCGTCAGCTGGTTCATCACAGTCTCAGAGGTAACGCGAGCTCTTTTTCGGCATCCCAAGTGACCTAATTGGGACCACCGTGCTCGTGGCCTCTCATTGACCAATCACAGCATGCCACCGCCCACGTAATTAACCCGATTTACTGCGGTAGGTCTTTTATATTTTATATTTTAGCAAGTACATTCATTTAAGGTATCATTCAATTTCAGCATTATTTACTTTTGGAAGAAAGAAACTCAATTTTGATAATTCATCGAAAATTCATCAATAATTCTAGAATCGAGTTTTTTTAGGAAATCACTAGAAATGAGAACGTAGTTTCGTTCATGCGTTAAAAACATTTCAAATGTTCGGAAGTGTATGTTTCTAAGATAATTCCAGCACATTTTTCGTGAGATACAATTAATCCGCATGATCGCGCACAAGGACGCTCTCGCGTGGCGATTTAATTTTAAATCGCGCAGCAAATCTTTTCGACTACCTTAAATCTTCGGCCTGACTCACGGATCTCACGGTGAACGCATCGTGAATGCACGCGTCCAGCAGCGGGCGCATTACACGCACCACGAGTGAAATGCATTCGAAGCAGGGGGCAGAGTCTGCCTACGCCTTCTCGGGGTATATTAGGAAGATTCTTCTCCTTGCTTGCACGGTGCACGCGTGTGCATTACGCACAGAGACCTTCGTATGTATGCACGGGAGCCCAAGCGCGGGAAGCTGATGTCCCTTTGAGAGCGTGTGCGTGTGTATGTGTGTACGCGTGTAGGTCGCCCTGTGGGAGTCTTTGCAGCTTTCTTATCCCTTCCGTGCCCATCATCCGCCGAGCCTGGCTGCGTTTATACGTATAGGCGTGTCACAAACGACATTTTGATCTAAAGATGGAATTATATAAGCACAAATAAATGGATAAAGAAATAAAATAAATATTTTTCGCGAGATAAATTTATAATCTGCAGAATATTCACAGCAGCTTCGGATTATTTTTGGCGGCCAGCTTGTGCAAATAGCAACTGTTGCTCTATTTTGATAAGAGAAATAAAAATAGAAATTCTATTTATGAGTGAAATGCGCTTTGTCTACTTTGTATTTGCTCTACATCTTCGTCATCAATTTCCTAATAAATAGTCTTGTACAATTATTATTAGATAACATTATTAGACACGAAGATACGATGAAGATTAGTGCATATATACATTTTCTGGCATATTAATATTTAAATATTACATACATACAACGCACGTGGTTCGTCATGTATTTACCACCGGCGAGCTGGCAAACAGTGCGAACACCTCCTTCCTTCGTTGGGATCTGCGATGGATCACAGCAGAGGTAGGGGTTGAGGGTAACACATGGTGGGGGGTGTTTCGGCCGGATTAAGTTAGGTTAGAGCCCCCCCTCTCTTGATAGCACGACGACCGCCTCTTAGGGGCCCGGGGGGCCCACAAACGCCGCAATGTCGGCCCTGACGAAGGAATAAGAGAGAAGCCAGTCAGAAAGGAAAGGAGCAAGTGAGCGAACAGAGACTAAACCCACGTAGCGAGAAAGAAAGAGGCGCTAGACAGGATCGAGGGAGAGGGCCGATTGCGAGAGCGAGAGTGATGGAGAGGAAAAAAAAGGGAAAAACGAACCGAAAACCCACACCCGACCCGGGGACTCTTGAGGGACCTCTTCGTGCTCTCAGTTCAAACCGAGCATCCTTGGAAACCGGCAGTTCGATTCCAGTCTTCGACTTCTTCGTCGTGTCTTACTCTGCACGTACCTTCTTTTTCTCCTTCTTCTCCGCTTTCTTCTTCTTCTTTTCTATTATCTTCTTCTTCCTCTTTTACCTCCTGATGCTCGCACGTGTCTTCGAGAAAAGCGTGAAATTATAACCGCGAAACATTCACGTAGAGATTTAGCGTCACGTGACATAAATATCTTACTACTTGTGTCCGACCACGTGGAGGAGATTTTCACTGATCTGCCTGCGGTCGCACACCGGTACGGAATGCGTGACACACGAAACGTCATTAATCGCACTAGACAATAATACTTTGCGATAAGTGAGAATCTTCGGCTTTTCTCTTTCTTGTGAGGTACTGTGAAGACACTCGAGGAATTTTCTTCGGAAGGTCTTGGATTTCGATGATCGGAAAGAGGATCGACAGAATCGATTAATCTACCGTTGGTGAGTTACTAATTATTTCACAAACGTGTGCCTTCTTCAGTGAGAACCGATGTAATTTCTTCGTAGGTTGCCTTATAAATGAAATTCTATCTCTCACAATTCTTTTCCGTCGTAATAATAATCGAATACATAAATCTTATATTATTCTTACAGTAACATTTTTTAATCAATACTGTTGAAAAAAAAATTGCTCAACATCAGTGTTAAAAAAAAAGAAAAAAGAAAAACTTGGCTTTCTTCATTTTTCAAACATTCATTATAATGTTTATTTTGAACACCCGATAGCAAGCTGTCCTTCCGATTTGTATGTTTATCTCGAACTTCTTTCGCACGTTTTTACTCTGTAAATTCTTTGTAATTGTTTTTACTCAGTGTTACTCGTGCTTTAATAAATATAGATTTTCCACAGATATTTTCTATTCGATTTCTCTCAATTCCTGATACGGAAGTCATAAATCAATATCAGTATATATTAATTATGCTATCGTGATTTAAATGATTTTAGAAACCGGTCAAATTTAAGTGGCTTAAATTTGATATTCAAATCACGTCTTGTTTTCTTATACATATGGATGTATTGAAGAAGTCAAGTTTTATCTTTTCTATTATACACAATATTTATTTTGTACTATATTATTTTATACTATATTATTATATTGCGTGCGCGCAATATAGTGATATTAAAGTATACAAAATAAATCATGATAAAATTTAAAAAATATGATATGAGCAATATAACTAACAAGAGAGAGAGAGAGGCTAAAGACAAAACAGAAAGCTTAAATGTGTTTTTATTAAGGATCAGATTTCAAGTTCGCCTAAATTTACTTTGTACACATATAATACCGTGAAGAAACAACATCGGGATTCGACTGGTCCAACGAGATTTTCGGAACTGTCATCTCGCGCTATCCGTAAAAGAGATGATTTTTTTTTTGTTTTTCGCTTGACGTACCGCAATCGATCCACGATTTATTGCGATCAAATTTTCGAGGAGAGCTATCGATCTCCCAGAGATTCCACGAAACGACAGCACCGAAAGGCCTTTGAAACCAGTTTCCTAAACTCGCGGACGTGAGAAAGGTTGCGAAGGACGAATCGCCTTTACAATTTTGCAAAACTGACCAAAGACGTGCAGATTATAATACTCGTTCGCCTTCCGACGTTTTTAATTTAGACAGACATTTATCGATATTCATATTAAAAAGATCATAACATATCATTAAATTTAACATTCAATGTATTCGAAATTTGTGTTCGATTTTTTCAACTTTGCTTGAAAAATGTTCTCGATTTTATCTGAAAAACATGCGTTTTTGCTGATATTTCCAACGTGACTGAGATCCTTGGGAAAGATCGACTTTGAACCAGGAAGTTCTATTTTTCAAATCTAAAGGTAAACGCAGAATTTCCCCTAGAATTTTCGAATGACAAAAATAGGGGGTGACAAACATCGTTGTTGCTACGAGATTCGCTATAGCGTAACAGACCGAGGGGAGGAATGACAGATAAAAGGAAAAAGTGGAGCGAAGATGGGGTATTTTCGTACAGGACCCTATAGGCATTTTCGGATCTGTGGGAGAGACGCAAGGGGGTACCAGATTCCCTGGGATAAAGCGTACATGGTACCGGGATGAGATTATCTCAGGTCAGGTACGAGAATCGAGATTTTCTGGATGCATCGTGCCTCGACAACAATGTGACCCACTGCGAGTTCAATGAAATTGCGTAAAAATACGTGCAGCTCATTCAGAATGTGGGAGTCTACAGGGATCCTCTTATAAAAATATGAAAGGGCAAAGAATAAAATACGCTAACGTAATTTCTTCATATTTTCTGCTTGATAACTTGATGTATTACACACAGATGTTTGAGAATCTATTTAAGCATATATAATTTAATAAAACATATTCTATACAAAAAATTCATTACGCAAAACAGAACTGACATTAGAGAATTCGTCATTTAAGACTTGAAATAAAAATTCTAATTTGATTGATCGTATTACGTTCTTTGATGTATTACTCAAGTTTCATCTCGCAAAAAGAGCGCTAGTTGGTTAAGTATGTTATTTAAAAAAATACTGAGTCTCGTTGTACGAATCATCTGACATGCTCGTGGAAGAATCCCCAATCGGGTCCAGTCCCTAGAAATCTCCGCCTCATGCGGCCGTTGACCGAGACTCGCTCAAAGGGAATCCAGAAAGACGATCACCTATGAACCCATCGGCGACCGTTACACGGTTTCCAGCTTCGCCCGAGTCATTTTTCGAATTCGCCTAATCTCGACTAGACAATGGTGCGACGACGCACGGCTGGAAACAGGACGAAACGTCCCGCTTCAGGATGCGCGTCGGAACCGGTATCCTGTCGCAGGACCGTTGGCATCTCCGGGATACCTCGCGAAAGAGAGGCACGGGGAGAAAAGAAGGATAACGAGGGCACGCAGAGAGAGTTCGAGGAAAGTTGGCGGGATTCACGGGAGGGTGCATATGTATGCGCACGTATGACGCCTTTGCGTCTAGCGCGAAGCGATTGTCCTATTGTTACACGGGATAGGCGAGACAGGTTTCATTTATGGTCACATATGGTAATGACTCTTTGGAGAAGGAAAAAGAGAGAGTGGCACGACTCCCATAGGTCTTCCTCCGGTCGCAAGTGGGTAAACCGGGCAGTCAGACAGGATGAGGAATCGCGCGCCGGGATACGCATATAAATTTGCATATTTTCGGCCCGCATCCTTCGACGCCCGGCCCACGTGGGAATCCATGGGCTTCTGGGCAACCGGTGCCCCGGTAAGTCGCCCAAACAGTGACGAGCTCTTAACGGTTTCTTTTGTCGCGAAGATTTCGTTCTGGTGCTTCGCGAGCTGCGAGCTGGTAAAGATTGTTGTAGCGATTGTGTGAGTTGCATACTTAACATTATTATTATACATTTTCATTATACGGATAATTTAGAGTACAAAGCAATTGCTGTGAAAAACAGTATCATCAATTTAATTATCTCGATTGTATATCTCTAATGTATTGAAAGCGCGACTGTCGGATGATTTTTTTTAGTCTTTCAGCGTTCTATATCATGGCGCATTAATGATACTAACAACTGAAATCGTTATATTTTCGACCAGATACATTTGATAGAAAATCGCCCATTGTCCTGCATTGCAATGAGTTTTTGCAGGTTGTCTGCGCCGGTAGCATCTCGTTTTTTCAGTGCATTCGCACAGTATAAGGGTGAATGCTTTTCGTGAACCATCATAAGCGAGATGATCACATAGATATCCAAAACATGCCGTAAACGGAACAATGAAATATTTTGGTTGGTCAACGTTTACTCTTTTCTCAACCCGTAAAAACAATTCATTCTTGCAACCTCGTAGACGAAGAAGCTCTTTTGTGAGGCAACCTTCGACCAATATCTTCGGTTCCGCTCGTAGGTAGTTGGCAATAAAGGTTTCACTGTCACACTGACAGTGATTCTGAATTTAAAGAGGACAATGGGCCACCAGCGTTTAGAGACACGCAATTAATAACAATGCGGGAAGCCCCCCCGCCAAGCATATACCAGATAGTCTTCCCTTTAGCCCGCATGAATCCTAAAGATCTGCCATGGTTACTCTTTGTCCTATATCAAACCGCAGTCTGTCTTGTCAATCATCATAATCGAAGAAATTTCAGAAAAATATTCTATCAGTAACCAATAAAAATCTCTGAATGAACGAACAAACGAATAATTAACTTTAAGTATCTTTAATGCCTGCAAAAAATTATAAGCGTTCGAGTTACCGTATCTAACTCTTTCAGAACGACCGGTAATTGTAACATCATCCTTATTAATTTTGAGCGGCAATTACGTTTTCAATTACGTACGACTCGCGACTTTCCGTGCCGGTTCCGTAACAAGGCGTCACGAACGGTTGCTGGAGCTTTTTTTAAGGTCTCTTTTCGAGCGTGGTTAATGGCATGACGGTTAAGTGACTCCTCTCGGTTTTCTCCTCCTCACGCACCCGCCACCGCGTTCTTCACTCGGTGTTGCTTACCCCGTCTTTTTATTTTTCCCGAGGAACAAGGAAGAACACGTAGAGGCAAATGGCAAGGAGAAAGAGGGAAAAAGACGAGGGGAGGGGCGATCCTTCGTGTGTGGTCCTGCCGGAGTCCTCGGTCAACTTGGTCGGTCGAGGTGTCGCGTTGTGTGTGGTATGCCATGGTGTCTTACGTCGCGTCGAGACGTCTCATGCGAAACGCCATAAGCATGAGGTCGGAAGAGGATTTTGTACACATACGAGACACAACGAGTGAAACGACGGGACTCGCGCACGTTCTACGCGAAACCCCCTAGAGAGATACTGGAAGTCCCTGTGGATCATGTATTCTCCATTTTTTGTTCATTCATCCAGATCTTCTCTAGACGTCATTACTACTCTTGACATCTGGAATTTAGTGCGCTGCCTAAACATGTGTCATAAATGAAACTTGACCAACCTCAAGTTAAAGTGGTTCTCTTTATGAGAGACTCTCACGTTTGTTGAGCGATCTTATATCTTACGCTGATAATATGAAACTTTCGAAGGACGCAAGAATTTTCTCGGATTTTTAGATTCTTCAACTGTGTATCGTGTGATGTGTTATACAAATTCCTTGGTCTTTTCTCTTGTAATTTTGTAAATTCAATAAGGATACTATATTTAAAGAAACCGTGTTCACGATTTTAGAAATATTTCTTCTTATCCTTTGTTCTTTTATATAAGTATATATTTTATTAAGACTTTTACATTAGTCTTTGAATTAGTCGATTAATCGTTTTTATGAATCCATTAGCTTTCTAACAGGTGACATTACGTGTTACTCAACTGCCGAGCATAATGCGGGCACAGTGTTTGTGCTATTGTTAGAAGAGCAATAGTCTTATTGAGACATACTTAAGAGATATTACGCCATAATGCCGCCACTTTTGCCATAACTTTCTTTATTCTTGTATTTGTATTTACCATATTAACTTTAAAAAAAACAACAAATTTTTAAACAGCGATAAAAAAACGATATTTGGCTGAATGAAAATAAATAGATGTGCAAAACATATACTCACTTGAACAATTAATTAATTAATTAGTTAAACAAGGAAAGAAAAGGGCTAATGGGAATCGGCGCAGTAATAGGTACCTATTAAATTAATTTTACTTCTTAACAATTTGCACACTAATTACCACACCGATTCCCATTAACTCTTTCCCCTCCTTGTTTGAATTATCGGGAATCTCCGTATTTTAAATTAGTTAAAGTTTTATTAACGATACTCCTGTATGTGTGTGTGTGTGTGTGTGTGTGTGTG
>JANQDE010000020.1:935458-952501 GCA_037157785.1 Cephalotes varians
TTAAAAAGTCGAATAAAATGCATTTATTTTCTCATTACCGATAAAAATTTGTAATCCAGTATAAATTATTAATTATTAATTAATACAACATATGTGCTTGAATGCAAAGATTATTATTAAATGTTCGGTACAGTAAAAATAGAAGAAAACATCGTTTTAATGTAGCAAGAATAATAGTACTTTTAATCAATCACAACACAGTCGAAGAGAAAATAAAAATTTGGCGCGAGAAAGGACAGCATCTATTTTTTTATCTCAATGATCGTGTCATCTCAACACGGCCTTAACCTTGGAACGAGAAAATGTAAAAAAAATGAAGGATGAAAGAAGGGAGTTACGAAAACGTACAACGACAGCGTTTATTCAATGTGGGAGGTCCTACGGTTTCCCTTGCACGAAATGTTCGAATCATTTGTCAATGCAGTCCAGTTTAGCGATTCGTCTCACCAACACAGAAGTTCTATGGAGATACTATGGGTGTTGGCACGGTCTAGAAATATCCCTCGTCTCCCGATTCTTTTCATTCCAGATCCCTCTCCGAGGAATGGAGTCCTTCCGTGTCCTTCTGAAATGGTTTTCTTTCTTGCGGTCTACCGAAGGTGTGAAATTCGTGATTAATTATCGGTTTTCATAGGCGAGTTAAAAACCGTAATTCTAGAGAAGGTCACGTTATAGTCCTTATATAATCATTTGTTGTACCGCAAATTGAAAACGACAGTAAACTTGAAAGTAAAGTTTCACGATAGATATAATTATTTTCTTTCATTATTTTTGGCATTCAACATGATTCTAAGAATATTGCACAAAAATCGTAACTAAGTTCTCCAAAGGCGATGGAGAAGAATGCGCAGCTTTCGGGCCTGACGTGGTCGTGTTTGCAAAAATATTCCTCCAACCTCCCGTGTAGCCATTCGCCGAGACATTCCTGCGCGTCGTACAAACAGAGGGGAGTTGGCAAATATTTTTCTTCCTATGTTACCACACGCAGCACGCTTTTTTCAGAAAGTGAGAAATGTGCGAAGGTGAGATTTCCGATCTTCCCGATGGTTGAGCATTTATACAACGCGGCATGGCCAGAGAGACCTTTGTGGATATTACGAATCTATTCACTGTTCTATTTATTTTTGACCTCCCATAGATCCTTGCCCAGGTTCTCCGGGACTAGGGTCTTGCTTGGATCACACTGAACTTCCTGTGAATCCCTTTAAACAGGCTAGTGCTACGATCGAACAATATTTTTCGCGAAGAAATGATGTCAGCCTTTAATTTCTGTTAAGAATATAAGAAAATAAATAAATACTTGGTGATTTAAATAGTTTAATAAAGAAAAGAAAATTTTTTTACTATTATTTTTATTACTATTAAATTTTTTTACTATTATTTTATTATTTTTTTTTAACTTCAGAGCAATTCTATTATTTTAGTTGTACTTTGATATATTGCTGTATCTCAAAACCTGCTGTAAAATTCAACAAAAATAAAAATGCTTAAAATAAAAATAGTTTCGATATAAAAGATTTATATTAACATCGAATTATAATTAAATTAGGTAATTCAAAAAATTACATAAAAAAGCATATACAGATGAATACCACATCGTTTGATTAAGATGTAGTTAAAATCGAAAAAGATACTTTCCTTCTGCAACAAAAATATCTGATTGCACAACAATATCATTATAAAGTTATGTAAACTTTGAATCTATTTCTATAAACTCTCTTATCAGTTAAGTAGAAAGAGCACAAGACAATTAATCTTTCTAATTTTATAATAAATTAAAATAATGTATAAATATTGTGTATTTCAAAACATATCTCGAAAAACATAAGATAATATATTTTATTTATAAAAATTTATCATTTTTCATCGCGAGAATTTTATCGGGATATTGAAATCTCTATCTCTGATGTCGTTCTGCGATGCATTTCTAAGACATCGCTGTAATAATAACATCACGATGTAATCGATGTAAAATCGCCGTAAGTATATCGGCGTAATCGCAAAATTATTTAATTGACGAACATCATGTATCGCGCGCACGCGTACGAGATCAGCTTCATGAGGAGAATGCAGGAAGAACGAGAGATCAGAAGACCCCAAGGCGGGAGGATTTAATCTTCAATTCCGAAAATCAACGTAATGTATTCCACCCCGAAGAAGATGGTCCCTCTTGTCTGGCTTAGGAGAGTAGGTAAGAGAACGAGGAGAGACAAGAGGGGGGCTAGGAACTCAACCTGTAATTTCAACGCGAACGGACTAAGTCGTTGGTAATATGGGAGCCCGAAGCTGGAATAATGGCTCATTTCCATAATTCGTTCTTTAAGCATTATTTTTAATAGGCCCCTGGCGCCGAGCGAGCGGATCGTGCGGCGCTGCGCGCCGCCGTTGGACCCGGAGGGCTTCGTCAGACCCCCATAGTGTTTACACGACATCGGTCAGACTTCTGTTGTCCTTCGTCTTCGTTCATGTCGCTGTAATGTCTTCATATTTCCACACAAATGTGAATCGCAAGTTTTAAAAGAGAAACGAGATAATTGGAAATCTTATCGTTCCCTTTTCGTTTAATACGACTGAAATAGATTATAGAGTTATGCTGTAAGAATAACGCGCGTTTCCACATTCGAGCGATATTTTTATCAAAATCATGGGACCGACTGATGACACTATTATAGCTTTCAAACAAACATGCGTGATGTGCATAATTTTCTTAAATTTCTCTCAGTATAATCACGTTTTTCTCGTTCCGCTCTTTTATGATTTACGTAAAATTATGTTGACGCATGTATGCTATCCCATTGTCTCCATTTTTGTGACCGCATGATGGATATCGGTCGACATAATTATTACATCCTACAGTAGTGACCGCGTTGCATCAGTATTCCGAATTTCAGTTAGTTTGGGACTCCACAAAAAAACGGAAGTGCGGTACAGCTCGCGAGGCAAAGCGCGGCAAACAAGTGGCGCACCGTCTGCTGCTGCTGGCCTTATAAACCGGTCACGTGACTGAGCAGGATCGAATCAACGCGTGGTAATGCTACGAAAATCGGCGGAAGATTGCCGCCAGCACGAGAGGGAAACCTCGCGGAAGAAAGAAGGAGAAACTGATAGATGTATACTTGTACAGGGAGAAAGAGAGAAAAACAAAGAGGGGATACATGAAGAAGAAAAGGAGAAAAAGAAGGAGGAGGAGGAGGAGGAGGACGTGATGGTGCCGGAGCGAGATGAAAGTCCACTTCTTCCTCGGTAGCAAGGTTCCGAGTCGGCGCGGAGGTAGAGGACCCCCGCCGTGCTCTCCCGCTGCGACCGGTAGCCATCCTCTTGTCCCGTACGTAATACGCGTTACGTATGTGTATGTGTGAGTTTGTGCGCGATTCACGTCTGTGGGATGCACACTCCGGAGGATCCGGGATCGGCGCACGCCATTTCGATATTAATATTCCGTCTTTAAGCACGGTAAATCAACGGGGAATACGTCGTTCATCCCCGACTCCACTTATTGACCTCCGTCCATGGTTTCGAGTTACTCCGTGGAGATCACCCGGAAGGAAACTCCTCACTACAGCCTTGTTTGCTCGTACATCCCACGTCTCTTATTTTCACATATATCGAAAAAATCAAGTCGTACGATGGATGAATTTTCTCACGGTGAATGAAGAGGTATATACAACATGGCGCGAAATAATATGTGCCCTATCATATCGTTGCTCATTCGACAGAATCCGCAAGAATTGCTTCAGAATTGCTTAAGAAGGAGTCTCAACAAAGGACAAGCCCGAGGCTCTCGCTCTTCCATATGTTTCTCTCACGGCACTCGAGAGACCCGCGCGACTATCGGCCGCCGGCTCCGCGTCGCCAGCGGGATTTCGAAAGAGTGAAAGATAAAAAAAAGGCAAAGTCTCTCTCGACAGAAAGACTCCCCTGCACCCTCTCCCCGACAGCGCGACTAAATAAAAAGTATGACGAGAAGCACCAAGCGCGACTCGGCAACGGCTGCTTCATGGACCGCGGGAATTTCAGCCCCCGCTGTGTGAGTAGCACAGTGGTACCACAGCGGCTATATCACGGAGAAATCGCGCACCCCCTTCCTTCCTTCTCTTCGACATATTTTTGTGACGTGAACACCACACGCAAAGTGCCACGCGATCTATATACCTCGGTTTCCCACCTCGTCGAGGCTGAAAGTGGTCTCTCGCTGAGCATGGGGCGATCCAATTTTCTCTTCAAGGCTTCTCCTTCGAAATGGGCTTCCTGTAGGGCTTTCTTCCCATCGAGATGGGAAGCTTTAAGGTTAATGAATGAATTCAACGGAAGAACTGTATTCGCTGGCGAGGTCAGCGAACCGTTTCGTCTTATCAATATTCTATCAAAATCGACAAAGAAAAATCCAGTTTGTAACTTTCACTAATTAAACTCAAACGCGCTGAGTATTCTCTTAAGAAGATTGATTAATTAAGAAAATTCGACTAAATAATGATGCGCTTGTACTGCCAAATTTTACTATCGTGCACTTGCGACACATAACTTTAATTAAGGAGGTATTCGAAATGTCGAAAGCAAATTATTAGCTACAGCGACATTAAGCACGAAACCACCGCCCAGAGAAGCTTGTACTGGTAAGAGGCGGTTCAATTTTTCACAATCGTCGTAAACAGGCTCCAAAGGACAGTTACCGAAATGGTCGCTTCATTGGTAAATCAGGAGATCTCGAGGTTCGATGGTCCAAAGGAAAGCACGGGAATTAAATCTAAATGAAAGATCTGCGGGAGAGGGGTCAAGAAAAATAAAATCTCTTTCGGCGTTCCTCGGGTGCATCATAAGTAGTGAAGGCAAAGATAGTGGGAGGCGGAGGGGGAGTTGTAGGACTATCTCTCCCGGATCTCAATCTGAAGACTCCGAACATATTTTCTCGAGTTTAGAGTCAGGCCCGACTCCTCCATTGGTTGTCGAGGAATCTACGTCCGTCGGGGCCGGGATCCTTCCTTCTTTCCCTTCCCTCTTCCGTCTCTTTTTCTTTCTCTCCGTCGCTTTTTCGCTCTCACCGTCCTCCTCTCGATTTCTTCTACCTGTTCGCCGCGTTCCCCTGAGATCAAAGCACGCCGACGCCAACAGCCTGGTCCGTGGGGTGTCATCCGAGATGAAGGGTGGGAACCAGCGGTTATAGGAAGAATCAGGAGGGGAGGGCCAGGGCACCCAGGGAAAGGTGGCCATACAATATTTATTAATGCGCCAAAGTGAGATCGCTGGGGGTATTTCTCTGGAGGATGAATCGAGAATTGAGTATCGCCGGCGTGCCGATATAAATCATAGCATGCCTACGAAATCGATCAGGAGAGAAGGCGGAATCTCCGTCGTCTGACCCCAGAACATCACGTAAAAGTCCTTCGGGAAACGAGGTCGATTCTCGAACAATGATTTATATGCGAAAGCAAGCGATGTATTATAAATTTGCATAAAGCATTATCTTTTGTGATACCACATTGTTCAAATGAATATTTCCTATAGCGTATAACAGTTCTCTCTGTCGACTCTTTGCTATCCTGGCGATGACTAAAAGTAAGCGATACGCCATAAAATTTATAAAACGCATCTGAGATGGATAATACGATACGATCGTTTAAGACGAACGCTCCGACAAAGATCATTTTCAAGTTAAGATCGCGGGACAATAGCGTTCGTGTTCCACGGTCAATCCCGCATTTTTTTCAATGACTATCAACCGTCTGGCATCTGGCTTGTCGTCGAGAAAGATCATCTTCATCTTTTGCCTTGTCAAACGAATCGTCCGATTATTTGAATCGATTTAATGATTATTTTTCGAAAATATTTAATACGAATTTTTTTAGAGAATCTAATTAACCGTGCTTCTTCATTCTTGAATTATCTATTATTTTAGAGTATTAAAAATTATTATTATTATCTTAAAATTTATTATTATTATTATTAAAAGATATATACGATATTAAGCTTCGATAAAAAAATATTTCTGCAAGATATGACGAAGCAGTAACAAATAACAGTAAATATGCGATATTAAGCTGTGATACTGAAGTAATGGATGGAAGTCATTAATTTTATGTTTATTCAGTTATCAGTTAATGCACAAAAAGACCCCCTTAGTAGTGTTATCGCCAAGTCAGCGTTCCGATAATACGAGTGTGTGCGCACTTTCACGTAGTCTCACGCTTTTGCAAACCTCTTCTTCGTCTTTCTTAAAAAAAAAAAAAAAAAGATAACAAACGCTGTAAAAGATTGCTTACATTACGGGTAAATTTTTAACGCACAAGTTTGACGAAGAATGCAAATAATTGGATCTTGTCGCGTCTTTTTTTAATCATGGTACGGTAATAACCCTTTGAACAGTCTTTCCACGAAGTTGAGAACCGCTCGCGCTGATAGCAACAGGTGGATTTTGATAAGCTTGAACTTGTTTACTTCGAATTGCCAGACGTACGAGATTAGATTGTCGTTCAATTAACACCCCGACAAAGAAGCGTCGCCAGACGGTATTTCGCTCTCATGATGTTTCCAAATGAATCGCGCTAGAGAAAAAAAATCTCCTGTTAAAAATTTTAGAGAGAGAGAGAGAGAGAGAAAATATAGTTAATTAAATAAAAAGAAATAGATAAATAGAAAAGAGAAAACTGCGTTAATGATGCTTCGTCGCAATGTGATCACGTTATAAATCAGACCATCGACGGCTGAACAAAGCCACGGCTTGCATAGCGCGGTAAAGGGAAAATTTCTCACAGATCATTGGTCCATCTTCCCTTTCATGATCGAAGAAAGTCGACGGATTTCCCGGTTTTGTTCGCAATGCACCGGTCGTTGCGACGAGCCGATCGACGTGATCATCCTCCATAGAATGGAAAACGGGACGAGGCTTGTCTGACTTTTCATCCGTGGAGAATGGACCCATTATCTCACGCGCGTGGTGCGCGTTTACGACATCTGTTGTGTCTACAAAAATATTGTATTTTCTATTCGGGAACGAAGTGGTCTTTATAAATCATTTTTGACGTTATGATTTACAACGGAGAGTTAAGCATCTCGATTAATGGCGCCGTTAATTATTTACATATTCGTTTACAGTCTCGGTGCAATATGTGCGACAAACAATGAAATGAAAAGAAAATAAGTTTCAGTTTCAGAAGTCTTCATTTTCTAAATATAGTAGAATGACAAAAGAACTTCATCGCGTAAAATATTTCATTTTCGAAATATCCCCGAGAAATATGGCACAAATAGAGCATTCGAAAACAACATTTGAACGTAGAAATCCGACTGTGTTAGATAACGATTCTAACATGCCGCCAAGAATGAAAATAAGATTATCTTGACCAATTATCCTAATGATTAATAGCGATGCGCCTTCGAGAGATTAATTGGTCAAAGGAAACATCGCTCCCTCCCTCTCCCTTAATTAGCGTGTTAATTCTGAATATTTAGATAAAGTTTGAAATTGATCGATGTTTACAAAAGTTTAGAACAGTCAAGAGCGTGATTGCTCGGTACGAATGTCGCGACAAATAATTCGTGGCAACTCAGATTATATAACATGGAATTTTTCCTCTGCTGCGTGATACTCTACACTGTGACGCCATGAAATGTGTCGCGGGTCGGTGATAACGGAGATGCGTTGATCCCTCTTTTTCTACATTGTGAATTTATATTAGATTCCGTTCCGTGCGTTAAGAGTCCGGCGTAAAGGCGTAATTGAGAGTACTAAGCTGAATATAACCAAGCGGCATTGCTTGACTAACGATCCTGTTGATTTCTCCGAGGTCATATCGCACTCGGACGAGATCATCGCGATCATCATCGGCGCATGTTCGTTCAATTATGAAGGCTCTCGCCTACGGTCAAATGTCGTTTAATTCTCTATCCATTCCAATATCTCCATCGATCGTCTCACCATCGCTTTAGTCATTGTTCCTTTTAAGCACCGCGCGAAGACGCAAATCGCTTCTCCTCCCTTATCAATTGCGTCATCGGGTCAGAAACGTGTTCTCCGCGGCGACCTTCACCGGATCACCTTTCAAAACGACGACAAGCAGTTATTTCCTGATGACGAAGGCCCCCCCGGATCGAAGCCCCGGCGGCCGTCGTCCAGGGTCGCTGTCGTCATTTTTGCGAGCGCGTGATTCTTTAATGCCAGGAAAAAATTACCGGGCCAACGACGGCGACGCTGTTGACTCAGCTTGCAGCTCATTCACACCGACGCGTTAATATGGATAATACATCGCCACGTTGTGAAAGATACGCGCGGACTTTGTTCTCATCCGCGATGATCAGCAACAAGTCGCATGAGGCAAAATCAACGATAAGTCAGTTTCGGCGGGTTGTGATTATAACGCGGGGGGTAATCAAACCTTATCTCAGTGTTCACAAGATAAATTTATCTATCCTCCTCTTTTTCGTGGAACGTGGACCCGTCGACACCGGTCGATCTTCTTTTTTAATAAGATGTCTGCGGAACAAGAGGTTTTACAGTATTTGCAGTTTTTGCTGTAATTTACAGTTTTTGTTGTAAAATAAAATATAATTCCGTTTCAAACCTTAATGTAACTTGCTAATAATATAATTTTGCTTGCTTTTGTATTGATTCTATATTTTTCTAGAAAATTCAAATTATTTCTAAAAATTAATCTGAGAAAGGTATTAGTTACAGATTATTAATTTTTATAATACTAAAATAATTCTTAACACATATGAGTTCTCTTTTTGCAATGTAATATCTACACTCTCGACTATATTTTATAACGAATCGCTGTTCAATTAATTCTATGTCGAATAGATTTGATACTAACTCATCTGCGACTAAGGCGACTGTTACGAAGCTGACGAGTACGCGACTGTTATCAATCTTCTCTGTGTTGAGTGATACTCATGGAGGGGCAATGAAGCGATACCGCGACCATATATAAGCTTGCACATTCGTCTCTGCCATCAGTTTGATATTCCCTCACGTTTCGTTTTATTGAAGCTTTATACGATATTATTATATTTGATATTTTGATCACGTTGAGTTTCATCTCGAGCGTTCAAGCAAAGATAATTAAAAAAAAAAAGTACGGTAAATAAATAGCTATAGACTTTCCAGCATAAAGGAGGAAAATCAGAACAACGGGCACTACAACTCAATCGGCAAAGATTCATCACTTTCTATTCTCAAGATTGCGATTTTTACTTCTTCTTCGACGCATCGTTTCCAACATCAGTAAGCGCGGCAAGTAATACGCGACCAGAAAAAATGGGATTCTCTTAGCATTGACTGAATCCCGCGATCTTAACATCGATTCATCATTTGCTATCTTCTGAATAGATCGTACTCGGACTTCAGCTACTTTCAACTTTATTAGACGAATCAAAATAACACGCGCAAAGACTGTCTTTGGGAGTGTTTGGCAGTGTTTTATGATTCGTTTGCCGCGATCGTCCAGCCCAGTTATGTTCTCCATCAAGTACAGCAAGCAATTCCTGAGCTACCGTATACTCAAGTCCAACCGCTTCAAATATATCTGACGATACAGACTCGGACTACGTGGTAGAGGGTGTGCGCAAGGTGGTGTGTGTGTATTGTACTGCGGGCGACTTATCGTACCTACGGTGCTCAGGAAGGCAGAGACGAGGGTATTCCAGCAAGACCTGGAAAGTCTTGTGCTAGAGTCCAATGGCCAAATCGGTTTGTACGCAAGCTTGAGGAAGTACGTCGGACGACGACAAAAATTGGCGTCATCGAAAATCGCTAGTAAGGCGAATCTTTCGAAGACGAGAGCTTGGGAAAAAAAAGATTGTTATTTATCAATTAAATTGGTAATAATGATTGATGATTTCGTCGTCGAAAAAATTTTTAATTAAAAAGAAAGTATTATTACAATTTTTTGAATAAGCTTGCAAAGAAAGCGATATAGCGAAGAAAATCTGATTGATAACGACGAATTATTTTATTAACAAGAAAAGTCTTGAGCAAGAGAATTAAGATTGACAATCAGGACTATAAAATTTCACTATCCAGACTAAAATTTTATCGTGAAAGATCGCGGAAATTAATGATTTTGTTGTTGAGGGGATTTTCAAACTGGAAAATAAATTGAATATTAGTTATTAGCGAGACAAAAAAGTTTTGAGGTAACTTCCTCTGAGGGACAGATTTATTTAGAGTAACGATATCACTCGAAAATAATGCGCTTGTATGTCAGCTTATGAAAGATCATTAGAGCGAAGATCAAGCGACAGAATCAGAATTGAGTAAGCGGAAAGCGAAATCACTCGAAAATTCCTTTGAGAGAGACATCAAACACGATTTTTCAACAATCATACGTGCACTTTTACGTATACATTTGCACGTACGCACACAGTGCGGGTAATTAGGCCTGCATAAAACGCGAATTAAACGGAGTCACTAATTAAAGCGACGATCGAGCGAAATCTGCACGTCTTTAACAAATCGGCGAATTGATTGAAGTAAGAGGCAAAAGTAATGAGAAAAATGATCGTTTATGTTCCGGGCAGAATGCCAACTCACGTTGGTCCCTACGGCGCCGCTCGTTATCCGGGCACCCTGCTAGGAGCTGTCCCGGGTTTTTACAGCTCGGTTTCCGGCTATTCCACCAGCCCGGTTTCGAGCTACTACGGGAGTCTTCAGCACCAACCACCGCTGGACCTTCCGGTTTGGCCACGGAGGATGCCGGCCGAGGAGGAATTAGGGGCCTCACCGGTCACCGGCTTGGCTGGACTGGGGGTGTCTCCAAGCACCCTTGGCAACGGCGGTCCTCCGAGTCCAGCACATAGTGACTCGGATGCATCCAGCTCGAGCTTGGAACTGGGTACCATCAGAACCGGCGAAAACGCTCAATTAAAATGCAGGTAAGGAGAAAGAAAAGAAACGTTAAACATTTATATTTTTTATATGATACTTAATCAATAAGACATAATATAAAAATCACGAAGTGAAAATTATTAAATATAGTAATTGAAATATATATAATATGTATAATATATATAATAAATTATATATTATTATATATTATTAACTATAAAAATTATATGAATTATATATTCTTAAATAGCTCCAAGAAGTCATAGATCGGTGAATCAACTGATTGACGCGGACATTTTCGACAAATGCGCTCAATATTATTGTCAAAAAAACCAATAAAATAAGAATAAGAAAAATAAGACATCGTGTTAATTTCGCGACATCGTGTTAATTTAAAGAAATTCAGTATCTTCATTAACCACCAAGAAAAGTCAATACTTCTGCTTTCAGTTGAATTGGATTATTCAAATCGCATAAAATTCAGTATTAATTTAGTACTTGTTTGCGATTTAGAATGTATGATACAGATAGCTTCCCGCTCCGGTTTTTTTAAAAGAAATCGTTATCTAAATGCAATACAAATTTTCTTGTATCGGTCGGTATATTTGAATCCTGATTGACGTCGACTTTCCTTATCGCAAGACAAGCAACGTAATTCTATCAAACTTTTCTATTTAACTTTTCTCCTTTTCTCCAAATTTATTCAAATCAATTATTTTATCTTAATTCCGCGCTCGCATTCTTCCCACCTGTTATCTTATCTCTTTCTCACCTTTGTACCTTAACATTTTTCAATGACATAAGACTTTATCTGATAAATCCATTATAAAATGAAACGGCAAAGCAATGCGTGAAACGCATTTCATCCCTTGCATCTCTATTATCAAGGAATTGCCACAAATAATGCACTCGAGGCTATCAAATGTCTATCTCGTCGTCTTATTTCACTTTGCACTTTGTAGACATTGTGTTCTTTTTAAACGGCGTTAATTTATCTTTTTCGATATAGATATATACATGCCCATGCGCACTTACGTGTACTGGTTATATACCAGTTACAACTAGTTTTCCGTATCTTGGTTGATATCGCGGAGGTCTTTACTGCTTCTCGGATACTCGGAGAAAATTCTATAATTCATCTCGACAAGTGTATCTACCATCTCGGAACGCTCGAGATTAAGAGCTCGAGACTCGCAGACTCGTTTTCTTCCTTGCGCGGAATTCAGATCTATCCGGGGACAGCTTACTCTTGCGAGAAGAGGATCGGTATATCTAATGGTAAACAGGTTTGCAACCGGCTCGATTTATATTTAAAGTCTACGCGGTCTCGATAAAATTTATATCTAACACAAGACGAAACGGTAAAACAATTGCTTTTGGATAATGAATAAAAGAAGAAAATTGTTGATTTTGTAAAGCGATGAATAACTACTGTAAAGTACGTGTTTAAAAGGTTTTCGTTACAATTAATTTATCTTTTGTATATGCATGATACGTCGAATTCCAACATTATTGCTTCGATGTTATCATGACGCGAATAAAAAGTACTAAAGAGGGTCTTTCTATCGCGAAATTTCGGAGGACGCGATTATCACAACAAAATTATTTCTTTCACTCGATAAGCACGTGAAAGCTATGATCATAGAGCATATCATTCTTTCCTATAAAATATTTATTTATTATATATAATTCTAAATATAATTTTTTTTATAAAGATACATTAAAGATACATTTTATATAAAGATAATTTCTGCTACTTGTGAGTCAAATCCATGTCTCTTAAATTGGAAGAATTCGTTGTCGTTGACTAGAATACTAGACTCTGGTCTCTTTCTCTCTCTTACGATAAACTGATGTCAAACAGCGGCAATTGCAAAATGGCCACAATTGGTATCAATTGGATGAGCTAGTAAATGCCCATATGACGCAATTTCAATACTTCAGAGCAGTGTCGGCTATATTTACATATTATCAATTAATCCGGATTTCTGATTTTGTAAAAGTGATAATTAAAAAATCGCGTACAATAAAGTTTATTGTATTTTTCTTGACATATTCTTCGCTTACATTCTGTTAACAGAATTAAATTGTAATATTTTTTTTACAGATGGCAAGACTGTGGCCGATGGTTCACATCCCTGGAGCAACTTGCAGGACATGTTGGGAGATTGCACGCGGCGCCTGGTCCGCGGGGTCTGTTTTATTGCGGATGGGAAGGATGCGCAAGAGGCGAGCGTGGGTTTAACGCTAGGTAATATTTTTCCGAATGTAATATTATACGCGCGTAATACAGAAATCACTTTTACATTCTTGATAAATCTTTGTATTTTCTCATGCAGATACAAAATGCTGGTTCACGTACGGACACACACGAATGAGAAGCCGCATCATTGCTTCCAGTGTGACAAGAGCTTCAGCAGAGCGGAGAATCTGAAAATCCATGCACGCTCTCACACTGGCGAACGTCCTTACGTTTGCCCCGTCGAAGGTTGTAACAAAGCTTACTCGAATTCCTCGGACAGATTCAAGCATACTAGAACTCATTCTGTAGATAAGCCATATTACTGCAAAGTGCCGGGTTGCCCGAAGAGATACACTGATCCATCGTCCTTGAGGAAGCATGTTAAGACTTATCGCCACTACGTGAACAACAACGACAAGGTTCAAGAGAAAAATTTTGATGATAATAACATCCAGGAGAAAACAAGATTCGATTCACCCGACAAGCAAAGCAGTAGTGCGCATTCCGAATCGGACAAAAAGGATTCGAGTATTGAGAGCAGCGTGTCGGGTTGTAGTCCGAAAGCTAGCAATAGTTTCGAGGAACAGAGGAACTTCGTTGAGTGGAACAACATGTACAATCTTCAAGAACAGCGAAAGGAACAGGAGCAAGTCACTCCGCCAAAGCCGTACGAGCAGGATGTAAAGATCTATCCGAGGATGTACGACGACAATTACATCATACCGGACAGGATTCAAATGAATCCAATGTACGCTTCCGGTAGCACCATCATCAAAGACTGTTCTATAGCGTCCTCGTCGCCTCATACAAGTCCGGGTCGAGTGTCCGATTCGATACCGCACATTGGGATGCAGTCGACGCCCATTAAAACCGAGGAACCTATGGAGTACAGCGTTACCAAGACAACCACGGTAGACTATAGGAACATCGAATCAATCGTCAACAGTACACCCTGTAAGAAGGAGAACACGATCAGTTGCGATCCAGTGAGACACTCGGTAATTAAGCGGGCGGAGGATCTAAAGATGGAGGTAGAACAGACGCCGCTCAAAGAGGAATTAAAGAACACCAGCGGTGACTGCTGCTGCCGACACAAGTGTTGTGTGCACAGCAATGACAGCATCCTGCAGAAGAAAATACTCTCAGATCTCATTCTCAAGACACAGAATCCACTCTTTCGGCATCTATTGGGTTCAGTAGATTTGCAGTATGGGCTAGAGAACATGTGGAGCAACATTGTGGATACTAGTAACACATGCGGGCAAGACCTCAGAGTAAAAAACGAAAACGCTACCGAAATGGAGCAAGACCTGCCACTGGACTTGACGATCAACAAATAACGAATAATTGGCTGTCAACCAAACCAAAAAGCTTGTAATCGTTAATACGAATTTTACAATCTTTATTATTTGATAAAATATGAATTAAATGAATATGAATTTTAGATGTCAATCATTATGATGATTAATTGACTGACAAAGAATGTCATGGAAATGAAAAGTTTTAATTGCATTGCGAAACCAAATATATTTTAATACTTTATAATGTGAGAAAGATGACGAGATGAAACAATCTAACATTTGACAAGAAATTTGCTCAATTTATAGCTATAGAAACAGTTCTAAAAACAGTTGTACTAATCGAATCGTCAATCAGAGAAAATCGGATTAACATATAGGTGCAACTCGAAAATTTTAATTAATTACTTGGAGACGACGTTCTCGCTTTTCCGCTTTCTCGAATTGGTTACTAAAGTCGAGTAGGTAGCTGAAATAATAATGAAAATCAAATTGGGAACATATTATAAGGCTGTAAATATATTCGAAAAGTACAGAAATGCGAAGTAATTTGCTTTTATCTGTTAGAATTAAATTTCAAGAGTTATAGTTTTTATAATGTAAGATGCTTAACAATCATCCCAGTATGTAAACCCCTTTATGTAAACAAAACATATGTATCATATGTATATAAAAATTTATATATATGTATATGTGTGTATGAGTCAATTGATAAATGAAGTAATATTGAGTAAAATACTCAGATAACATTAAGAGTTTTATAGGACATTTAAAAGACTAAAATTCTTAAGATATCTTATAAAAAAAGGAGTTTGTGACATCTTTAAGACGTTTGTCCCTATAACGTCTTTGAGATATTTTTTAAAGATGTCTTTAGAATATTTAAATCTTATTTTTATTTGTAGATATATTGCGAAATAAACATTAGTGATGCGGAAATGCGTTAATATAAAAAATACATAAAAAACAAAAAATAAGCTAATATTTCTTCACATATAAACAATTTAATATTTACATAATTTTGTTAACGATTTGTCTCTTATTTTACATAAACATATGTATAATGTATTACTGTATAATATACATACATGTATATTACATGCATGTATATTATAGTGTGTATATATATATATATATATATATATATATATATATATATATATACATGTGTGTATTTATTAAAATATATATAAAAAGAGCTGTATATCTATATTATAATAGATACAGATCAGTTACTATTGATAGCAAAATTATTTAAGCATTTAATCAATGCTATATTAATGTATCAAGTAATTCCAAATTCTTTTTCATATTCTTCTCCTTGTTAACGCGTTTTCGAAAAGATTCGCCTTGTGTCACCAAATAATACAAAATGTTAAAGCGTCAGATTTTTAAGACATCTGACATCTTTATATGCTATACTATATTCAGATTGGCCATGTCATATATTTTAATCAATAAACGTTATTATTGGTATTATACATAGCTGTACATGTTCCAAAAAATATCTTATAAAAATTATATTCAGAATTCTTTTCAAAAAGTCTTTGAAATGTCTTTTAAATGTGTGTTGTCTGAAGTGTCTTTCTCCGACAGAACAAGTTTAATATGATGTGAATTAAATAAAAAGAAAAACATTATTTACGTGTTGTTTATTTCCTTCCCTTCGTGGTAAATTGTTTGCGTAAATATTCATAGCTTAATACAATTAATATAAATACAATACACGATGATATTATGAAGATAGTTGTAAATTTTATAAATTTTACTAAAAACTTACTGTGCTTAAAACCAATAAAAATGTTTGCAAAAAGAATTTTATGGATAAAATGATATTGACCACATGTTTATGAGACATTATGAAAATTTAAAAAAACTAATAAAACATTACAGAGAACAAAATAAAAAACGTAAACAAACATATAAATTATCAATATCAATGTTTGTTAAGAATATATTAGCTTTATTTAACTCGAATACTTAAAATAATAATTATTTCTACGAAGATACGATGTCAATAATTGTCGATATTATAGTTTGTTATTGATAAAAGTTTGAAGTCTCTGAAAAATCAATCAAGTATCAGAAATATATTTATATCATCATAAAAAAAATAATGTTAATTACCGTTCTAAAAATTGCGATAAAACTTTTATAAGATATCTTCTAAAGTTATTTACATTATCGACTGCGACATTTATTGATTAGAATAAATACATATAACCATAGCCAATTTGAATGTGATATAATTCATAGAAAAGTTTAATGTTAATTAAAACCTTTTTTAAAAAAAGGTAAAAAAAAGCGCCAAATATACGCGTCCAAAGAAGATCTTAAAAAAAAAATCTTGCACAAAATATTAATATATTTGTTTTAATTTGACAATACAAAATGTATGAAATCACAACAAATCTAGCTTTGTACAAAAAAAACAAAAAATTTAACTTTCCCCAAAAGTAGTAATATCGAAATATGCGCCAATTGTAAGAATAAATTTAAATATTTTCAATAAAAATAATGATATAATCTAAAAATGGCCAACTATAAAAATAGATAGTTAAATAAACTAAATTTATTTCTTTATTACTATTTTTTGGTTGGTGCTCATAGCTTGATCTTATATATAAGATTGTTTTGAATTTATTTTCAGATACTAATCATTTCATACCCTATGTACATACATA